>JANJXV010001517.1:0-111022 GCA_024803745.1 Megascapheus bottae | reverse complement strand
AAGTCACAGAATGGAGGTGTGGGAAATCATAGAATGGAGTTGTGTGAAGTCACAGAATGGAGGTGTGTGAATTAATAGAATGGAGGTTTGAGAAATCATAGAATGGAGGTGTGTGAAGTCACAGAATGTAGGTGTGTGAAGTCACAGAATGGAGGTGTGTGAAGTCACAGAATGGAGGTGTGTGAACTCACAATGGAGGTGTGTGAAGTCAAATAATGGAGGTGTGTGAAGTGAGAATTGAGGTGTGTAAAGTCACGGAATTGAGGTGTGTGAACTCAGAATGGAGGTGTGTGAAGTCACAGAATGGAGGTTTGTGAAGTCACAGAATGGAGGTGTGTGAAGTCATAGAATGGAGCTGTGTGAAGTCAGATTGGAGGTGTGTGAAGTCACAGAATGGAGGTGTGTGAACTCAGAATGGAGGTGTGTGAAGTCACAGAATGGAGGTGTGTGAAGTCATAGAACGGATGTGTGTGAAGTCATAATGGAGGTGTGTGAAGTCACATAATTGAGGTGTGTGAAGTCACAGAATGGAGGTGTGTGAAGTCATAGAATGGAGGTGTGTGAAGTCATAGAATGGATGTTTGTTAAGTAAGAATGAAGGTGTGTTAAGTCATAGAATGGAGGTGTGCGAAGGCACAGAATGGAGGTGTGTGAAGTCATAGAATGGAGGTGTGTGAAATCATAGAATGGAGGTGTGGGAAGTCAGAGAAGGAGCTGTGTGAAGTCAGAATGGAGGTGTGCGAAGGCACAGAATGTAGGATTGTGAAGTCATAGAATGGAGGTGTGTGAAGTCATAGAATGGATGTGTGTGAAGTCACAGAATGGAGGTGTGTGATGTCACAGAATGGAGGTGTGTGAAGTCATAGAATGGAGCTGTGTGAAGTCAGATTGGAGGTGTGTGAAGTCACAGAATGGAGGTGTGTGAACTCAGAATGGAGGTGTGTGAAGTCACAGAATGGAGGTGTGTGAAGTCACAGAATGGAGGTGTGGGAAGTCATAGAATGGAGTTGTGTGAAGTCACAGAATGGAGATGTGTGAATTAATAGAATGGAGGTTTGAGAAATCCTAGAATGGAGGTGTGTGAAGTCACAGAATGGAGGTGTGTGAAGTCACAGAACGGAGGTGTGTGAAGTCACTGAATGAAGGTGTGTGAATTCAAAGAATGGAGGTGTGTGAAGTGAGAATTGAGGTGTGTGAAGTCACGGAATTGAGGTGTGTGAAGTGAGAACTGAGGTGTGTGAAGTCACAGAATTGAGGTGTGTGAACTCAGAATGGAGGTGTGTGAAGTCACAGAATGGAGGTTTGTGAAGTCACAGAATGGAGGTGTGTGAAGTCATATAATGGAGCTGTGTGAAGTCAGATTGGAGGTGTGTGAAGTCACAGAATGGAGGTGTGTGAACTCAGAATGGAGGTGTGTGAAGTCACAGAATGGAGGTGTGTGAATTCATAGAACAGATGTGTGTGAAGTCATAATGGAGGTGTGTGAAGTGACAGAATGGAGGTGTGTGAAGTCATAGAATGGAGGTGTGTGAAGTCATAGAATGGATGTGTGTGAAGTCATAATGGAGGTGTGTGAAGTCACAGAATGGAGGTGTGTGAAGTCATAGAATGGAGCTGTGTGAAGTCAGATTGGAGGTGTGTGAATTCACAGAATGGAGATGTGTGAACTCAGAATGGAGGTGTGTGAAGTCACAGAATTGAGGTGTGTGAAGTCATAGAATGGAGGTGTGTGAAGTCATAGAATTGATGTGTGTGAAGTCATAATGGAGGTGTGTGAAGTCACAGAATTGAGGTGTGTGAAGTCACAGAATGGAGGTGTGTGAAGTCACAGAATGGAGGTGTGTGAAGTCACAGAATGGAGGTGTGTGAACTCACAATGGAGGTGTGTGAATTCAAAGAATGGAGGTGTGTGAAGTGAGAATTGAAGTGTGTGTCACGGAATTGAGGTGTGTGAACTCAGAATGGAGGTGTGTGAAGTCACAGAATGGAGGTTTGTGAAGTCACAGAATGGAGGTGTGTGAAGTCATATAATGGAGCTGTGTGAAGTCAGATTGGAGGTGTGTGAAGTCACAGAATGGAGATGTGTGAACTCAGAATGGAGGTGTGTGAAGTCACAGAATTGAGGTGTGTGAAGTCATAGAATGGAGGTGTGTGAAGTCATAGAATTGATGTGTGTGAAGTCATAATGGAGGTGTGTGAAGTCACAGAATTGAGGTGTGTGAAGTCACAGAATGGAGGTGTGTGAAGTCACAGAATGGAGGTGTGTGAAGTCACAAAATGGAGGTTTGTGAACTCACAATGGAGGTGTGTGAATTCAAAGAATGGAGGTGTGTGAAGTGAGAATTGAGGTGTGTGAAGTCACGGAATTGAGGTGTGTGAACTCAGAATGGAGGTGTGTGAAGTCACAGAATGGAGGTTTGTGAAGTCACAGAATGGAGGTGTGTGAAGTCATATAATGGAGCTGTGTGAAGTCAGATTGGATGTGTGTGAAGTCACAGAATGGAGGTGCGTGAACTCAGAATGGAGGTGTGTGAAGTCACAGAATGGAGGTGTGTGAAGTCATAGAATGGAGCTGTGTGAAGTCAGATAGGAGGTGTGTGAAATCACAGAATGGAGATGTGTGAACTCAGAATGGAGGTGTGTGAAGTCACAGAATTGAGGTGTGTGAAGTCATAGAATGGAGGTGTGTGAAGTCATAGAATTGATGTGTGTGAAGTCATAATGGAGCTGTGTGAAGTCACAGAATTGAGGTGTGTGAAGTCACAGAATGGAGGTGTGTGAAGTCACAGAATGGAGGTGTGTGAAGTCACAGAATGGAGGTTTGTGAACTCACAATGGAGGTGTGTGAATTCAAAGAATGGAGGTGTGTGAAGTGAGAATTGAGGTGTGTGAAGTCACGGAATTGAGGTGTGTGAACTCAGAATGGAGGTGTGTGAAGTCACAGAATGGAGGTTTGTGAAGTCACAGAATGGAGGTATGTGAAGTCATATAATGGAGCTGTGTGAAGTCAGATTGGAGGTGTGTGAAGTCACAGAATGGAGGTGTGTGAACTCAGAATGGAGGTGTGTGAAGTCACAGAATGGAGGTGTGTGAAGTCATAGAACGGATGTGTGTGAAGTCAAAATGGAGGTGTGTGAAGTCACAGAATTGAGGTGTGTGAAGTCACAGAATGGAGGTGTGTGAAGTTATAGAATGCAGGTGTGTGAAGTCATAGAATGGAGGTGTGTGAAGTCATAGAATGGAAGTTTGTTTAGTAAGAATGAAGGTGGGTTAAGTCATAGAATGGAGGTGTGCGAAGGCACAGAATGGAGGTGTGTGAAGTCATAGAATGGAGCTATGTGAAGTTAGAATGGAGGTGTGTGAAGTCACAGAATGGAGGTGTGTGAACTCAGAATGGAGGTGTGTGAAGTCACAGAATGGAGGTGTGTTAAGTCACAGAACGGAGGTGTTTGAACTCAGAAGGGAGGTGTGTGAAGTCACAGAATGGAGGTGTGTGAAGTCATAGAACGGAGGTGTGTGAAGTCATAGAATGGTGGAGTGTGAAGTCATAGAATGGAGCTGTGTGAAGACAGAATGGAGGTGTGCGAAGTCACAGAATGGAGGTGTGTGAAGTCATAGAATGGAGGTGTGTGAAATCATAGAATGGAGGTGTGGGAAGTCAGAGAAGGAGCTGTGTGAAGTCAGAATGGAGGTGTGCGAAGTCACAGAATGGAGGATTGTGAAGTCATAGAATGGAGGTGTGTGAAGTCATAGAATGGAGGTGTGCGAAGGCACAGAATGGAGGTGTGTGAAGTCATAGAATGGAGGTGTGTGAAATCATAGAATGGAGGTGTGGGAAGTCAGAGAAGGAGCTGTGTGAAGTCAGAATGGAGGTGTGCGAAGTCACAGAATGGAGGATTGTGAAGTCATAGAATGGAGGTGTGTGAAGTCATAGAATGGATGTGTGTGAAGTCACAGAATGGAGGTGTGTGATGTCACAGAATGGAGGTGTGTGAAGTCGTAGAATGGAGCTGTGTGAAGTCAGATTTGAGGTGTGTGAAGTCACAGAATGGAGGTGTGTTAAGTCACAGAACGGAGGTGTTTGAACTCAGAATGGAGGTGTGTGAAGTCACAGAATGCAGGTGTGTGAAGTCATAGAATGGAACTGTGTGAAGTCAGATTGGAGGTGTGTGAAGTCACAGAATGGAGGTGTGTGAACTCAGAATCGAGGTGTGTGAAATCACAGAATTGAGGTGTGTGAAGTCATAGAATGGAGGTGTGTGAAGTCATAGAATGGATGTGTGTGAAGTCATAATGGAGGTGTGTGAAGTCACAGAATTGAGGTGTGTGAAGTCACAGAATGGAGGTGTGTGAAGTCAGAGAATGGAGGTGTGTGAAGTCATAGAATGGAGGTGTGTGAAGTCAGTGAATGGATGTTTGTTTAGTAAGAATGAAGGTGTGTTAAGTCATAGAATGGAGGTGTGTGAAGGCACAGAATGGAGGTGTGTGAAGTCATAGAATGGAGCTGTGTGAAGTCAGAATGGAGGTGTGTGAAGTCACAGAATGGAGGTGTGTGAACTGAGAATGGAGGTGTGTGAAGTCACAGAATGGAGGTGTGTTAAGTCACAGAATGGAGGTGTGTGAACTCAGAATGGAGGTGTGTGAAGTCACAGAATCTAGGCGTGTAAAGTCATAGAATGGAGGTCTATGAAGTCATAGAATGGAGGTGTGTGAAGTCATAATGGAGGCGTGTGAAGTCACAGAATTGAGGTGTGTGAAGTCACATAATGGAGGTGTGTGTAGTCATAGAATGAAAGTGTGTGAAGTCAGAACCGAGGTGTGTGAACTCAGATTGGAGGTGTGGGAAGTCACAATGGAGGTGTGTGAAGTTACAGAATGGACGTGTGTGAAGTCATAGAATGGAGGGGTGTGAATTCAAAGACTGGAAGTGTGTGAAGTCATAGAATGGAGGTGTGTGAACTCATAGAATGGAGGTGTGTGAAGTCACAGAATGAAGGTGCGTTAAGTGACAGAATGGAGGTTTGTGAACTCAGAATGGAGGTGTGTGAAGTCACAGAATGGAGGTGTGGGAAGTCATAGAATGGAGTTGTGTGAAGTCACAGAATGGAGGTGTGTGAACTCACAATGGAGGTGTGCGAAGTCAAAGAATGGAGGTGTGTGAAATGAGAATTGAGGTGTGTGAAGTCAAGGAATTGAGGTGTGTGAACTCAGAATGGAGGTGTGTGAAGTCACAGAATGGAGGTTTGTGAAGTTACAGAATGGAGGTGTGTGAAGTCATAGAATGGAGCTGTGTGAAGTCAGATTGGAGGTGTGTGAAGTCACAGAGTGGAGGTGTGTGAACTCAGAATGGAGGTGTGTGAAGTCACAGAATGGAGGTGTGTGAAGTCATAGAATGGATGTGTGTGAAGTCATAATGGAGGTGTGTGAAGTCACAGAATTGAGGTGTGTGAAGTCACAGAATGGAGGTGTGTGAAGTCATAGAATGGAGTTGTGTGAAGTCGTAGAATGGATGTGTGTGAAGTCATAGAATGGATGTTTGTTAAGTAAGAATGAAGGTGTGTTAAGTCATAGAATGGAGGTGTGCGAAGGCACAGAACGGAGGTGTGTGAAGTCTTAGAATGGAGCTATGTGAAGTTAGAATGGAGGTGTGTGAAGTCACAGAATGGTGGTGTGTGAACTCAGAATGGAGGTGTGTGAAGTCACAGAATGGAGGTGTGTTAAGTCACAGAACGGAGGTATTTGAACTCAGAATGGAGGTGTGTGAAGACACAGAATGGAGTTGTGTGAAGTCACAGAATGGAGGTGTGTAAAGTCATAGAATGGAGCTGTGTGAAGTCAGATTGGAGGTGTGTGAAGTCACAGAATGGAGGTGTGTGAACTCAGAATGGAGGTGTGTGAAGTCACAGAATTGAGGTGTGTGAAGTCATAGAATGGAGGTGTGTGAAGTCATAGAATGGATCTGTGTGAAGTCATAATGGAGGTGTGTGAAGTCACAGAATTGAGGTGTGTGAAGTCACAGAATGGAGGTGTGTGAAGTCACAGAATGAAAGTGTGTGAAGTCAGAACTGAGGTGTGTGAACTCAGATTGGAGGTGTGGGAAGTCACAATGGAGGTGTGTGAAGTTATAGAATGGAGGTGTGTGAAGTCACAGAATGGAGGAGTGTGAATTCAAAGATTGGAGGTGTGTGAAGTCATAGAATGTAAGTGTGTGAACTCATAGAATGGAGGTGTGTGAAGTCACCGAATGAAGGTGCGTTAAGTCACAGAATGGAGGTTTGTCAACTCAGAATGGAGGTGTGTGAAGTCACAGAATGGAGGTGTGGGAAGTCATAGAATGGAGTTGTGTGAAGTCACAGAATGGAGGTGTGTGAATTAATAGAATGGAGGTGTGAGAAATCATAGAATGGGGGTGTGTGAAGTCACAGAATGGAGGTGTGTGAAGTCACAGAATGGAGGTGTGTGAAGTCACAGAATGGAGGTGTGTGAACTCACAATGGAGGTGTGTGAAGTCAAAGAATGGAGGTGTGTGAAGTGAGAATTGAGGTGTGTGAAGTCACGGAATTGAGGTGTGTGAACTCAGAATGGAGGTGTGTGAAGTCACAGAATGGAGGTTTGTGAAGTCACAGAATGGAGGTGTGTGAAGTCATAGAATGGATCTGTGTGAAGTCAGACTGGAGATGTGTGAAGTCACAGAATGGATGTGTGTGAACTCAGAATGGAGGTGTGTGAAGTCGCAGAATCTAGGCGTGTAAAGTCATAGAATGGAGGTCTGTGAAGTCATAGAATGGAGGTGTGTGAAGTCATAATGGAGGCGTGTGAAGTCACAGAATTGAGGTGTGTGAAGTCACATAATGGAGGTGTGTGTAGTCATAGAATGAAAGTGTGTGTAGTCAGAACCGAGGTGTGTGAACTCCGATTGGAGGTGTGGGAAGTCACAATGGAAGTGTGTGAAGTTACAGAATGGAGGTGTGTGAAGTCATAGAATGGAGGGGTGTGAATTCAAAGACTGGTGGTGTGTGAAGTCACAGAATGGAGCTGTGTGAACTCATAAAATGGAGGTGTGTGAAGTCACAGAATGAAGGTGAGTTAAGTGACAGAATGGAGGTTTGTGAACTCAGAATGGAGGTGTGTGAAGTCACAGAATGGAGGTGTGGGAAGTCATAGAATGGAGTTGTGTGAAGTCACAGAATGGAGGTGTGTGAACTCACAATGGAGGTGTGCGAAGTCAAAGAATGAAGGTGTGTGAAATGAGAATTGAGGTGTGTGAAGTCACGGAATTGAGGTGTGTGAACTCAGAATGGAGGTGTGTGAAGGCACAGAATGGAGGTTTGTGAAGTCACAGAATGGAGGTGTGTGAAGTCATAGAATGGAGCTGTGTGAAGTCAGATTGGAGGTGTGTGAAGTCACAGAGTGGAGGTGTGTGAACTCAGAATGGAGGTGTGTGAAGTCACAGAATGGAGGTGTGTGAAGTCATAGAATGGATGTGTGTGAAGTCATAATGGAGGTGTGTGAAGTCAAAGAATTGAGGTGTGTGAAGTCACAGAATGGAGGTGTGTGAAGTCATAGAATGGAGTTGTGTGAAGTCGTAGAATGGAGCTGTGTGAAGTCATAGAATGGATGTTTGTTAAGTAAGAATGAAGGTGTGTTAAGTCATAGAATGGAGGTGTGCGAAGGCACAGAACGGAGGTGTGTGAAGTCATAGAATGGAGCTATGTGAAGTTAGAATGGAAGTGTGTGAAGTCACAGAATGGTGGTGTGTGAACTCAGAATGGAGGTGTGTGACGTCACAGAATGGAGGTGTGTTAAGTCACAGAACGGAGGTATTTGAACTCAGAATGTAGGTGTGTGAAGACACAGAATGGAGGTGTGTGAAGTCATAGAATGGAGGTGTGTGAAATCATAGAATGGAGGTGTGTGAAGTCATAGAATGGAGTTGTGTGAAGTCAGAATGGAGGTGTGCGAAGTCACAGAATGGATGTGTGTGAAGTCATAGAATGGAGGTGTGTGAAGTCATAGAATGGATGTGTGTGAAGTCATAATGGAGGTGTGTGAAGTCACAGAATGGAGGTGTGTGAAGTCATAGAATGGAGGTGTGTGAAGTCATAGAATGGATGTGTGTGAAGTCATAATGGAGGTGTGTGAAGTCACAGAATGAAGGTGTGTGAAGTCATAGAATGGAGGTGTGTGAAGTCATAGAATGGAGGTGTGTGAATTCATCGAATGGAGGTGTGTTAAGTCACAGAACGGAGGTGTTTGAACTCAGAATGGAGGTGTTTGAAGTCACAGAATGGAGGTGTGTGAAGTCATAGAATGTAGCTGTGTGAAGGCAGATTGGAGGTGTGTGACCTCACAGAATGGAGGTGTGTGAACTCAGAATGGAGGTGTGTGAAGTCACAAAATTGAGGTGTGTGAAGTCATAGAATGGAGGTGTGTGAAGTCATAGAATGGATGTGTGTGAAGTCATAAGGGAGGTGTGTGAAGTCACAGAATTGAGGTGTGTGAAGTCACAGAATGGAGGTGTGTGAAGTCATAGAATGAAAGTGTGTGAAGTCAGAGCCGAGGTGTGTGAACTCAGATTCGAGGTGTGGGAAGTCACAATGGAGGTGTGTGAAGTCATAGAATGGAGGTGTGTGAACTCATAGAATGGAGGTGTGTGAAGTCACAGAATGAAGGTGCGTTAAGCCACAGAATGGACGTTTGTGAACTCAGAATGGAGGTGTGTGAAGTCACAGAATGGAGGTGTGGGAAGTCATAGAATGGAGTTGTGTGAAGTCACAGAATGGAGGTGTGTGAATTAATAGAATGGAGGTTTGAGAAATCATAGAATGGAGGTGTGTGAAGTCACAGAATGGAGGTGTGTGAAGTCACAGAACGGAGGTGTGTGAAGTCACTGAATGGAGGTGTGTGAACTCACAATGGAGGTGTGCGAAGTCAAAGAATGGAGGTGTGTGAAATGAGAATTGAGGTGTGTGAAGTCACGGAATTGAGGTGTGTGAACTCAGAATGGAGGTGTGTGAAGGCACAGAATGGAGGTTTGTGAAGTCACAGAATGGAGGTGTGTGAAGTCATAGAATGGAGCTGTGTGAAGTCAGATTGGAGGTGTGTGAAGTCACAGAGTGGAGGTGTGTGAACTCAGAATGGAGGTGTGTGAAGTCACAGAATGGAGGTGTGTGAAGTCATAGAATGGATGTGTGTGAAGTCATAATGGAGGTGTGTGAAGTCACAGAATTGAGGTGTGTGAAGTCACAGAATGGAGGTGTGTGAAGTCATAGAATGGAGTTGTGTGAAGTCGTAGAATGGAGGTGTGTGAAGTCATAGAATGGATGTTTGTTAAGTAAGAATGAAGGTGTGTTAAGTCATAGAATGGAGGTGTGTGAAGGCACAGAACGGAGGTGTGTGAAGTCATAGAATGGAGCTATGTGAAGTTAGAATGGAGGTGTGTGAAGTCACAGAATGGTGGTGTGTGAACTCAGAATGGAGGTGTGTGAAGTCACAGAATGGAGGTGTGTTAAGTCACAGAACGGAGGTATTTGAACTCAGAATGTAGGTGTGTGAAGACACAGAATGGAGGTGTGTGAAGTCATAGAATGGAGGTGTGTGAAATCATAGAATGGAGGTGTGTGAAGTCATAGAATGGAGTTGTGTGAAGTCAGAATGGAGGTGTGAGAAGTCACAGAATGGATGTGTGTGAAGTCATAGAATGGAGGTGTGTGAAGTCATAGAATGGATGTGTGTGAAGTCATAATGGAGGTGTGTGAAGTCACAGAATGGAGGTGTGTGAAGTCATAGAATGGAGGTGTGTGAAGTCATAGAATGTATGTGTGTGAAGTCATAATGGAGGTGTGTGAAGTCACAGAATGAAGGTGTGTGAAGTCATAGAATGGAGGTGTGTGAAGTCATAGAATGGAGGTGTGTGAATTCATCGAATGGAGGTGTGTTAAGTCACAGAACGGAGGTGTTTGAACTCAGAATGGAGGTGTTTGAAGTCACAGAATGGAGGTGTGTGAAGTCATAGAATGTAGCTGTGTGAAGGCAGATTGGAGGTGTGTGACCTCACAGAATGGAGGTGTGTGAACTCAGAATGGAGGTGTGTGAAGTCACAGAATTGAGGTGTGTGAAGTCATAGAATGGAGGTGTGTGAAGTCATAGAATGGATGTGTGTGAAGTCATAAGGGAGGTGTGTGAAGTCACAGAATTGAGGTGTGTGAAGTCACAGAATGGAGGTGTGTGAAGTCAGAGCCGAGGTGTGTGAACTCAGATTGGAGGTGTGGGAAGTCACAATGGAGGTGTGTGAAGTTATAGAATGGAGGTGTGTGAAGTCACAGAATGGAGGGGTGTGAATTCAAAGAATGGAGGTGTGTGAAGTCATAGAATGGAGGTGTGTGAACTCATAGAATGGAGGTGTGTGAAGTCACAGAATGAAGGTGCGTTAAGCCACAGAATGGACGTTTGTGAACTCAGAATGGAGGTGTGTGAAGTCACAGAATGGAGGTGTGGGAAGTCATAGAATGGAGTTGTGTGAAGTCACAGAATGGAGGTGTGTGAATTAATAGAATGGAGGTTTGAGAAATCATAGAATGGAGGTGTGTGAAGTCACAGAATGGAGGTGTGTGAAGTCACAGAATGGAGGTGTGTGAAGTCACTGAATGGAGGTGTGTGAACTCACAATGGAGGTGTGTGAAGTCAAAGAATGGAGGTGTGTGAAGTGAGAATTGAGGTGTGTGAAGTCACGGAATTGAGGTGTGTGAACTCAGAATGGAGGTGTGTGAAGTCACAGAATGGAGGTTTGTGAAGTCACAGAATGGAGGTGTGTGAAGTCATAGAATGGAGCTGTGTGAAGTCAGATTGGAGGTGTGTGAAGTCACAGAGTGGAGGTGTGTGAACTCAGAATGGAGGTGTGTGAAGTCACAGAATGGAGGTGTGTGAAGTCATAGAATGGATGTGTGTGAAGTCATAATGGAGGTGTGTGAAGTCACAGAATTGAGGTGTGTGAAGTCACAGAATGGAGGTGTGTGAAGTCATAGAATGGAGTTGTGTGAAGTCGTAGAATGGAGGTGTGTGAAGTCATAGAATGGATGTTTGTTAAGAAAGAATGAAGGTGTGTTAAGTCATAGAATGGAGGTGTGCGAAGGCACAGAACGGAGGTGTGTGAAGTCATAGAATGGAGCTATGTGAAGTTAGAATGGAGGTGTGTGAAGTCACAGAATGGTGGTGTGTGAACTCAGAATGGAGGTGTGTGAAGTCACAGAATGGAGGTGTGTTAAGTCACAGAACGGAGGTATTTGAACTCAGAATGTAGGTGTGTGAAGACACAGAATGGAGGTGTGTGAAGTCATAGAATGGAGGTGTGTGAAATCATAGAATGGAGGTGTGTGAAGTCATAGAATGGAGTTGTGTGAAGTCAGAATGGAGGTGTGCGAAGTCACAGAATGGATGTGTGTGAAGTCATAGAATGGAGGTGTGTGAAGTCATAGAATGGATGTGTGTGAAGTCATAATGGAGGTGTGTGAAGTCACAGAATGGAGGTGTGTGAAGTCATAGAATGGAGGTGTGTGAAGTCATAGAATGGATGTGTGTGAAGTCATAATGGAGGTGTGTGAAGTCACAGAATGAAGGTGTGTGAAGTCATAGAATGGAGGTGTGTGAAGTCATAGAATGGAGGTGTGTGAATTCATCGAATGGAGGTGTGTTAAGTCACAGAACGGAGGTGTTTGAACTCAGAATGGAGGTGTTTGAAGTCACAGAATGGAGGTGTGTGAAGTCATAGAATGTAGCTGTGTGAAGGCAGATTGGAGGTGTGTGACCTCACAGAATGGAGGTGTGTGAACTCAGAATGGAGGTGTGTGAAGTCACAAAATTGAGGTGTGTGAAGTCATAGAATGGAGGTGTGTGAAGTCATAGAATGGATGTGTGTGAAGTCATAAGGGAGGTGTGTGAAGTCACAGAATTGAGGTGTGTGAAGTCACAGAATGGAGGTGTGTGAAGTCATAGAATGAAAGTGTGTGAAGTCAGAGCCGAGGTGTGTGAACTCAGATTCGAGGTGTGGGAAGTCACAATGGAGGTGTGTGAAGTCATAGAATGGAGGTGTGTGAACTCATAGAATGGAGGTGTGTGAAGTCACAGAATGAAGGTGCGTTAAGCCACAGAATGGACGTTTGTGAACTCAGAATGGAGGTGTGTGAAGTCACAGAATGGAGGTGTGGGAAGTCATAGAATGGAGTTGTGTGAAGTCACAGAATGGAGGTGTGTGAATTAATAGAATGGAGGTTTGAGAAATCATAGAATGGAGGTGTGTGAAGTCACAGAATGGAGGTGTGTGAAGTCACAGAACGGAGGTGTGTGAAGTCACTGAATGGAGGTGTGTGAACTCACAATGGAGGTGTGCGAAGTCAAAGAATGGAGGTGTGTGAAATGAGAATTGAGGTGTGTGAAGTCACGGAATTGAGGTGTGTGAACTCAGAATGGAGGTGTGTGAAGGCACAGAATGGAGGTTTGTGAAGTCACAGAATGGAGGTGTGTGAAGTCATAGAATGGAGCTGTGTGAAGTCAGATTGGAGGTGTGTGAAGTCACAGAGTGGAGGTGTGTGAACTCAGAATGGAGGTGTGTGAAGTCACAGAATGGAGGTGTGTGAAGTCATAGAATGGATGTGTGTGAAGTCATAATGGAGGTGTGTGAAGTCACAGAATTGAGGTGTGTGAAGTCACAGAATGGAGGTGTGTGAAGTCATAGAATGGAGTTGTGTGAAGTCGTAGAATGGAGGTGTGTGAAGTCATAGAATGGATGTTTGTTAAGTAAGAATGAAGGTGTGTTAAGTCATAGAATGGAGGTGTGTGAAGGCACAGAACGGAGGTGTGTGAAGTCATAGAATGGAGCTATGTGAAGTTAGAATGGAGGTGTGTGAAGTCACAGAATGGTGGTGTGTGAACTCAGAATGGAGGTGTGTGAAGTCACAGAATGGAGGTGTGTTAACTCACAGAACGGAGGTATTTGAACTCAGAATGTAGGTGTGTGAAGACACAGAATGGAGGTGTGTGAAGTCATAGAATGGAGGTGTGTGAAATCATAGAATGGAGGTGTGTGAAGTCATAGAATGGAGTTGTGTGAAGTCAGAATGGAGGTGTGAGAAGTCACAGAATGGATGTGTGTGAAGTCATAGAATGGAGGTGTGTGAAGTCATAGAATGGATGTGTGTGAAGTCATAATGGAGGTGTGTGAAGTCACAGAATGGAGGTGTGTGAAGTCATAGAATGGAGGTGTGTGAAGTCATAGAATGTATGTGTGTGAAGTCATAATGGAGGTGTGTGAAGTCACAGAATGAAGGTGTGTGAAGTCATAGAATGGAGGTGTGTGAAGTCATAGAATGGAGGTGTGTGAATTCATCGAATGGAGGTGTGTTAAGTCACAGAACGGAGGTGTTTGAACTCAGAATGGAGGTGTTTGAAGTCACAGAATGGAGGTGTGTGAAGTCATAGAATGTAGCTGTGTGAAGGCAGATTGGAGGTGTGTGACCTCACAGAATGGAGGTGTGTGAACTCAGAATGGAGGTGTGTGAAGTCACAGAATTGAGGTGTGTGAAGTCATAGAATGGAGGTGTGTGAAGTCATAGAATGGATGTGTGTGAAGTCATAAGGGAGGTGTGTGAAGTCACAGAATTGAGGTGTGTGAAGTCACAGAATGGAGGTGTGTGAAGTCATAGAATGAAAGTGTGTGAAGTCAGAGCCGAGGTGTGTGAACTCAGATTGGAGGTGTGGGAAGTCACAATGGAGGTGTGTGAAGTTATAGAATGGAGGTGTGTGAAGTCACAGAATGGAGGGGTGTGAATTCAAAGAATGGAGGTGTGTGAAGTCATAGAATGGAGGTGTGTGAACTCATAGAATGGAGGTGTGTGAAGTCACAGAATGAAGGTGCGTTAAGCCACAGAATGGACGTTTGTGAACTCAGAATGGAGGTGTGTGAAGTCACAGAATGGAGGTGTGGGAAGTCATAGAATGGAGTTGTGTGAAGTCACAGAATGGAGGTGTGTGAATTAATAGAATGGAGGTTTGAGAAATCATAGAATGGAGGTGTGTGAAGTCACAGAATGGAGGTGTGTGAAGTCACAGAATGGAGGTGTGTGAAGTCACTGAATGGAGGTGTGTGAACTCACAATGGAGGTGTGTGAAGTCAAAGAATGGAGGTGTGTGAAGTGAGAATTGAGGTGTGTGAAGTCACGGAATTGAGGTGTGTGAACTCAGAATGGAGGTGTGTGAAGTCACAGAATGGAGGTTTGTGAAGTCACAGAATGGAGGTGTGTGAAGTCATAGAATGGAGCTGTGTGAAGTCAGATTGGAGGTGTGTGAAGTCACAGAGTGGAGGTGTGTGAACTCAGAATGGAGGTGTGTGAAGTCACAGAATGGAGGTGTGTGAAGTCATAGAATGGATGTGTGTGAAGTCATAATGGAGGTGTGTGAAGTCACAGAATTGAGGTGTGTGAAGTCACAGAATGGAGGTGTGTGAAGTCATAGAATGGAGTTGTGTGAAGTCGTAGAATGGAGGTGTGTGAAGTCATAGAATGGATGTTTGTTAAGAAAGAATGAAGGTGTGTTAAGTCATAGAATGGAGGTGTGCGAAGGCACAGAACGGAGGTGTGTGAAGTCATAGAATGGAGCTATGTGAAGTTAGAATGGAGGTGTGTGAAGTCACAGAATGGTGGTGTGTGAACTCAGAATGGAGGTGTGTGAAGTCACAGAATGGAGGTGTGTTAAGTCACAGAACGGAGGTATTTGAACTCAGAATGGAGGTGTGTGAAGACACAGAATGGAGGTGTGTGAAGTCATAGAATGGAGGTGTGTGAAATCAGAATGGAGGTGTGCGAAGTCACAGAATGGATGTGTGTGAAGTCATAGAATGGAGGTGTGCGAAGTCACAGAATGGATGTGTGTGAAGTCATAGAATGGAGGTGTGTGAAGTCATAGAATGGATGTGTGTGAAGTCATAATGGAGGTGTGTGAAGTCACAGAATGGAGGTGTGTGAAGTCATAGAATGGAGGTGTGTGAAGTCATAGAATGGATGTGTGTGAAGTCATAATGGAGGTGTGTGAAGTCACAGAATGAAGGTGTGTGAAGTCATAGAATAGAGGTGTGTGAAGTCATAGAATTGAGGTGTGTGAATTCATCGAATGGAGGTGTGTTAAGTCACAGAACGGAGGTGTTCGAACTCAGAATGGAGGTGTTTGAAGTCACAGAATGGAGGTGTGTGAAGTCATAGAATGTAGCTGTGTGAAGGCAGATTGGAGGTGTGTGAAGTCACAGAATGGAGGTGTGTGAACTCAGAATGGAGGTGTGTGAAGTCACAGAATTGAGGTGTGTGAAGTCATAGAATGGAGGTGTGTGAAGTCATAGAATGGATGTGTGTGAAGTCATAATGGAGGTGTGTGAAGTCACAGAATTGAGGTGTGTGAAGTCACAGAATGGAGGTGTGTGAAGTCATAGAATGGAGGTGTGTGAATTCATCGAATGGAGGTGTGTTAAGTCACAGAACGGAGGTGTTTGAACTCAGAATGGAGGTGTTTGAAGTCACAGAATGGAGGTGTGTGAAGTCATAGAATGTAGCTGTGTGAAGGCAGATTGGAGGTGTGTGACCTCACAGAATGGAGGTGTGTGAACTCAGAATGGAGGTGTGTGAAGTCACAAAATTGAGGTGTGTGAAGTCATAGAATGGAGGTGTGTGAAGTCATAGAATGGATGTGTGTGAAGTCATAAGGGAGGTGTGTGAAGTCACAGAATTGAGGTGTGTGAAGTCACAGAATGGAGGTGTGTGAAGTCATAGAATGAAAGTGTGTGAAGTCAGAGCCGAGGTGTGTGAACTCAGATTCGAGGTGTGGGAAGTCACAATGGAGGTGTGTGAAGTCATAGAATGGAGGTGTGTGAAGTCATAGAATGGAGGTGTGTGAAGTCACAGAATGAAGGTGCGTTAAGCCACAGAATGGACGTTTGTGAACTCAGAATGGAGGTGTGTGAAGTCACAGAATGGAGGTGTGGGAAGTCATAGAATGGAGTTGTGTGAAGTCACAGAATGGAGGTGTGTGAATTAATAGAATGGAGGTTTGAGAAATCATAGAATGGAGGTGTGTGAAGTCACAGAATGGAGGTGTGTGAAGTCACAGAACGGAGGTGTGTGAAGTCACTGAATGGAGGTGTGTGAACTCACAATGGAGGTGTGCGAAGTCAAAGAATGGAGGTGTGTGAAATGAGAATTGAGGTGTGTGAAGTCACGGAATTGAGGTGTGTGAACTCAGAACGGAGGTGTGTGAAGGCACAGAATGGAGGTTTGTGAAGTCACAGAATGGAGGTGTGTGAAGTCATAGAATGGAGCTGTGTGAAGTCAGATTGGAGGTGTGTGAAGTCACAGAGTGGAGGTGTGTGAACTCAGAATGGAGGTGTGTGAATTCACAGAATGGAGGTGTGTGAAGTCATAGAATGCATGTGTGTGAAGTCATAATGGAGGTGTGTGAAGTCACAGAATTGAGGTGTGTGAAGTCACAGAATGGAGGTGTGTGAAGTCATAGAATGGAGTTGTGTGAAGTCGTAGAATGGAGGTGTGTGAAGTCATAGAATGGATGTTTGTTAAGTAAGAATGAAGGTGTGTTAAGTCATAGAATGGAGGTGTGTGAAGGCACAGAACGGAGGTGTGTGAAGTCATAGAATGGAGCTATGTGAAGTTAGAATGGAGGTGTGTGAAGTCACAGAATGGTGGTGTGTGAACTCAGAATGGAGGTGTGTGAAGTCACAGAATGGAGGTGTGTTAAGTCACAGAACGGAGGTATTTGAACTCAGAATGTAGGTGTGTGAAGACACAGAATGGAGGTGTGTGAAGTCATAGAATGGAGGTGTGTGAAATCATAGAATGGAGGTGTGTGAAGTCATAGAATGGAGTTGTGTGAAGTCAGAATGGAGGTGTGAGAAGTCACAGAATGGATGTGTGTGAAGTCATAGAATGGAGGTGTGTGAAGTCATAGAATGGATGTGTGTGAAGTCATAATGGAGGTGTGTGAAGTCACAGAATGGAGGTGTGTGAAGTCATAGAATGGAGGTGTGTGAAGTCATAGAATGGATGTGTGTGAAGTCATAATGGAGGTGTGTGAAGTCACAGAATGAAGGTGTGTGAAGTCATAGAATGGAGGTGTGTGAATTCATCGAATGGAGGTGTGTTAAGTCACAGAACGGAGGTGTTTGAACTCAGAATGGAGGTGTTTGAAGTCACAGAATGGAGGTGTGTGAAGTCATAGAATGTAGCTGTGTGAATGCAGATTGGAGGTGTGTGACCTCACAGAATGGAGGTGTGTGAACTCAGAATGGAGGTGTGTGAAGTCACAGAATTGAGGTGTGTGAAGTCATAGAATGGAGGTGTGTGAAGTCATAGAATGGATGTGTGTGAAGTCATAAGGGAGGTGTGTGAAGTCACATAATTGAGGTGTGTGAAGTCACAGAATGGAGGTGTGTGAAGTCATAGAATGAAAGTGTGTGAAGTCAGAGCCGAGGTGTGTGAACTCAGATTGGAGGTGTGGGAAGTCACAATGGAGGTGTGTGAAGTTATAGAATGGAGGTGTGTGAAGTCACAGAATGGAGGGGTGTGAATTCAAAGAATGGAGGTGTGTGAAGTCATAGAATGGAGGTGTGTGAACTCATAGAATGGAGGTGTGTGAAGTCACAGAATGAAGGTGCGTTAAGCCACAGAATGGACGTTTGTGAACTCAGAATGGAGGTGTGTGAAGTCACAGAATGGAGGTGTGGGAAGTCATAGAATGGAGTTGTGTGAAGTCACAGAATGGAGGTGTGTGAATTAATAGAATGGAGGTTTGAGAAATCATAGAATGGAGGTGTGTGAAGTCACAGAATGTAGGTGTGTGAAGTCACAGAATGGAGGGGTGTGAAGTCACTGAATGGAGGTGTGTGAACTCAAAATGGAGGTGTGTGAAGTCAAAGAATGGAGGTGTGTGAAGTGAGAATTGAGGTGTGTGAAGTCACGGAATTGAGGTGTGTGAACTCAGAATGGAGGTGTGTGAAGTCACAGAATGGAGGTTTGTGAAGTCACAGAATGGAGGTGTGTGAAGTCATAGAATGGAGCTGTGTGAAGTCAGATTGGAGGTGTGTGAAGTCACAGAGTGGAGGTGTGTGAACTCAGAATGGAGGTGTGTGAAGTCACAGAATGGAGGTGTGTGAAGTCATAGAATGGATGTGTGTGAAGTCATAATGGAGGTGTGTGAAATCACAGAATTGAGGTGTGTGAAGTCACAGAATGGAGGTGTGTGAAGTCATAGAATGGAGTTGTGTGAAGTCGTAGAATGGAGGTGTGTGAAGTCATAGAATGGATGTTTGTTAAGAAAGAATGAAGGTGTGTTAAGTCATAGAATGGAGGTGTGCGAAGGCACAGAACGGAGGTGTGTGAAGTCATAGAATGGAGCTATGTGAAGTTAGAATGGAGGTGTGTGAAGTCACAGAATGGTGGTGTGTGAACTCAGAATGGAGGTGTGTGAAGTCACAGAATGGAGGTGTGTTAAGTCACAGAACGGAGGTATTTGAACTCAGAATGGAGGTGTGTGAAGACAGAGAATGGAGGTGTGTGAAGTCATAGAATGGAGGTGTGTGAAATCAGAATGGAGGTGTGCGAAGTCACAGAATGGATGTGTGTGAAGTCATAGAATGGAGGTGTGCGAAGTCACAGAATGGATGTGTGTGAAGTCATAGAATGGGGGTGTGTGAAGTCATAGAATGGATGTGTGTGAAGTCATAATGGAGGTGTGTGAAGTCACAGAACGGAGGTGTGTGAAGTCATAGAATGGAGGTGTGTGAAGTCATAGAATGGATGTGTGTGAAGTCATAATGGAGGTGTGTGAAGTCACAGAATGAAGGTGTGTGAAGTCATAGAATAGAGGTGTGTGAAGTCATAGAATTGAGGTGTGTGAATTCATCGAATGGAGGTGTGTTAAGTCACAGAACGGAGGTGTTCGAACTCAGAATGGAGGTGTTTGAAGTCACAGAATGGAGGTGTGTGAAGTCATAGAATGTAGCTGTGTGAAGGCAGATTGGAGGTGTGTGAAGTCACAGAATGGAGGTGTGTGAACTCAGAATGGAGGTGTGTGAATTCACAGAATTGAGGTGTGTGAAGTCATAGAATGGAGGTGTGTGAAGTCATAGAATGGATGTGTGTGAAGTCATAATGGAGGTGTGTGAAGTCACAGAATTGAGGTGTGTGAAGTCACAGAATGGAGGTGTGTGAAGTCACAGAATGAAAGTGTGTGAAGTCAGAACCGAGGTGTGTGAACTCAGATTGGAGGTGTGGGAAGTCACAATGGAGGTGTGTGAAGTTATAGAATGGAGGTGTGTGAAGTCACAGAATGGAGGGGTGTGAATTCAAAGATTGGAGGTGTGTGAAGTCATAGAATGGAGGTGTGTGAACTCATTGAATGGAGGTGTGTGAAGTCACCGAATGAAGGTGCGTTAAGTCACAGAATGGAGGTTTGTGAACTCAGAATGGAGGTGTGTGAAGTCACAGAATGGAGGTGTGGGAAGTCATAGAATGGAGTTGTGTGAAGTCACAGAATGGAGGTGTGTGAATTAATAGAATGGAGGTGTGAGAAATCATAGAATGGAGGTGTGTGAAGTCACAGAATGGAGGTGTGTGAAGTCACAGAATGGAGGTGTGTGAAGTCACAGAATGGAGGTGTGTGAACTCACAATGGAGGTGTGTGAAGTCAAAGAATGGAGGTGTGTGAAGTGAGAATTGAGGTGTGTGAAGTCACGGAATTGAGGTGTGTGAACTCAGAATGGAGGTGTGTGAAGTCACAGAATGGAGGTTTGTGAAGTCACAGAATGGAGGTGTGTGAAGTCATAGAATGGAGCTGTGTGAAGTCAGATTGGAGATGTGTGAAGTCACAGAATGGAGGTGTGTGAACTCAGAATGGAGGTGTGTGAAGTCACAGAATGGAGGTGTGTGAAGTCATAGAACGGATGTTTGTGAAGTCATAATGGAGGTGTGTGAAGTCACAGAATTGAGGTGTATGAAGTCACAGAATGGAGGTGTGTGAAGTCATAGAATGGAGGTGTGTGAAGTCATAGAATGGAGGTGTGTGAAGTCATAGAATGGATGTTTGTTAAGTAAGAATGAAGGTGTGTTAAGTGATAGAATGGAGGTGTGCGAAGGCACAGAATGGAGTTGTGTGAAGTCATAGAATGGAGGTGTGTGAAATCATAGAATGGAGGTGTGGGAATTCAGAGAAGGAGCTGTGTGAAGTCAGAATGGAGGTGTGCGAAGTCACAGAATGGAGGATTGTGAAGTCATAGAATGGAGGTGTGTGAAGTCATAGAATGGATGTGTATGAAGTCACAGAATGGAGGTGTGTGATGTCACAGAATGGAGGTGTGTGAAGTCATAGAATGGAGCTGTGTGAAGTCAGATTTGAGGTGTGTGAAGTCACAGAATGGACGTGTGTTAAGTCACAGAACGGAGGTGTTTGAACTCAGAATGGAGGTGTGTGAAGTCACACAATGCAGGTGTGTGAAGTCATAGAATGGAACTGTGTGAAGTCAGATTTGAGGTGTGTGAAGTCACAGAATGGAGGTGTGTGAACTCAGAATGGAGGTGTGTGAAGTCACAGAATTGAGGTGTGTGAAGTCATAGAATGGAGGTGTGTGAAGTCATAGAATGGATGTGTGTGAAGTCATAATGGAGGTGTGTGAAGTCACAGAATTGAGGTGTGTGAAGTCACAGAATGAGGTGTGTGAAGTCATAGAATGGAGGTGTGTGAAGTCATAGAATGGAGGTGTGTGAAGTCAGTGAATGGATGTTTGTTAAGTAAGAATGAAGGTGTGTTAAGTCATAGAATGGAGGTGTGTGAAGGAACAGAATGGAGGTGTGTGAAGTCATAGAATGGAGCTGTGTGAAGTCAGAATGGAGGTGTGTGAAGTCACAGAATGGAGGTGTGTGAACTCAGAATGGAGGTGTGTGAAGTCACAGAATGGAGGTGTGTTAAGTCACAGAATGGAGGTGTGTGAACTCAGAATGGAGGTGTGTGAAGTCACAGAATCTAGGCGTGTAAAGTCATAGAATGGAGGTCTGTGAAGTCATAGAATGGAGGTGTGTGAAGTCATAATGGAGGCGAGTGAAGTCACAGAATTGAGGTGTGTGAAGTCACATAATGGAGGTGTGTGTAGTCATAGAATGAAAGTGTGTGTAGTCAGAACCGAGGTGTGTGAACTCAGATTGGAGGTGTGGGAAGTCACAATGGAAGTGTGTGAAGTTACAGAATGGAGGTGTGTGAAGTCATAGAATGGAGGGGTGTGAACTCAAAGACTGGAGGTGTGTGAAGTCATAGAATGGAGGTGTGTGAACTCATAGAATGGAGGTGTGTGAAGTCACAGAATGAAGGTGAGTTAAGTGACAGAATGGAGGTTTGTGAACTCAGAATGGAGGTGTGTGAAGTCACAGAATGGAGGTGTGGGAAGTCATAGAATGGAGTTGTGTGAAGTCACAGAATGGAGGTGTGTGAACTCACAATGGAGGTGTGCGAAGTCAAAGAATGAAGGTGTGTGAAATGAGAATTGAGGTGTGTGAAGTCACGGAATTGAGGTGTGTGAACTCAGAATGGAGGTGTGTGAAGGCACAGAATGGAGGTTTGTGAAGTCACAGAATGGATGTGTGTGAATTCATAGAATGGAGCTGTGTGAAGTCAGATTGGAGGTGTGTGAAGTCACAGAGTGGAGGTGTGTGAACTCAGAATGGAGGTGTGTGAAGTCACAGAATGGAGGTGTGTGAAGTCATAGAATGGATGTTTGTGAAGTCATAATGGAGGTGCGTGAAGTCACAGAATTGAGGTGTGTGAAGTCACAGAATGGAGGTGTGTGAAGTCATAGAATGAAGTTGTGTGAAGTCGTAGAATGGAGGTGTGTGAAGTCATAGAATGGATGTTTGTTAAGTAAGAATGAAGGTGTGTTAAGTCATAGAATGGAGGTGTGCGAAGGCACAGAACGGAGGTGTGTGAAGTCATAGAATGGAGCTATGTGAAGTTAGAATGGAGGTGTGTGAAGTCACAGAATGGTGGTGTGTGAACTCAGAATGGAGGTGTGTGAAGTCACAGAATGGAGGTGTGTTAAGTCACAGAACGGAGGTATATGAACTCAGAATGTAGGTGTGTGAAGACACAGAATGGAGGTGTGTGAAGTCATAGAATGGAGGTGTGTGAAATCATAGAATGGAGGTGTGTGAAGTCATAGAATGGAGTTGTGTGAAGTCAGAATGGAGGTGTGCGAAGTCACAGAATGGATGTGTGTGAAGTCATAGAATGGAGGTGTGTGAAGTCATAGAATGGATGTGTGTGAGTCATAATGGAGGTGTGTGAAGTCACAGAATGGAGGTGTGTGAAGTCATAGAATGGAGGTGTGTGAAGTCATAGAATGGATGTGTGTGAAGTCATAATGGAGGTGTGTGAAGTCACAGAATGAAGGTGTGTGAAGTCATAGAATGGAGGTGTGTGAAGTCATAGAATGGAGGTGTGTGAATTCATCGAATGGAGGTGTGTTAAGTCACAGAACGGAGGTGTTTGAACTCAGAATGGAGGTGTTTGAAGTCACAGAATGGAGGTGTGTGAAGTCATAGAATGTAGCTGTGTGAAGGCAGATTGGAGGTGTGTGACCTCACAGAATGGAGGTGTGTGAACTCAGAATGGAGGTGTGTGAAGTCACAGAATTGAGGTGTGTGAAGTCATAGAATGGAGGTGTGTGAAGTCATAGAATGGATGTGTGTGAAGTCATAAGGGAGGTGTGTGAAGTCACAGAATTGAAGTGTGTGAAGTCACAGAATGGAGGTGTGTGAAGACATAGAATGAAAGTGTGTGAAGTCAGAGCGAGGTGTGCGAACTCAGATTGGAGGTGTGGGAAGTCACAATGGAGGTGTGTGAAGTTATAGAATGGAGGTGTGTGAAGTCACAGAATGGAGGGGTGTGAATTCAAAGACTGGAGGTGTGTGAAGTCATAGAATGGAGGTGTGTGAACTCATAGAATGGAGGTGTGTGAAGTCACAGAATGAAGGTGCGTTAAGCCACAGAATGGACGTTAGTGAACTCAGAATGGAGGTGTGTGAAGTCACAGAATGGAGGTGTGGGAAGTCATAGAATGGAGTTGTGTGAAGTCACAAAATGGAGGTGTGTGATTAATAGAATGGAGGTTTGAGAAATCATAGAATGGAGGTGTGTGAAGTCACAGAATGGAGGTGTGTGAAGTCACAGAACGGAGGTGTGTGAAGTCACTGAATGGAGGTGTGTGAACTCACAATGGAGGTGTGTGAAGTCAAAGAATGGAGGTGTGTGAAGTGAGAATTGAGGTGTGTGAAGTCATGGAATTGAGGTGTGTGAACTCAGAATGGAGGTGTGTGAAGTCACAGAATGGAGGTTTGTGAAGTCACAGAATGGAGGTGTGTGAAGGCATAGAATGGAGCTGTGTGAAGTCAGATTGGAGGTGTGTGAAGTCACAGAGTGGAGGTGTGTGAACTCAGAATGGAGGTGTGTGAAGTCACAGAATGGAGGTGTGTGAAGTCATAGAATGGATGTGTGAGAAGTCATAATGGAGGTGTGTGAAGTCACAGAATTGAGGTGTGTGAAGTCACAGAATGGAGGTGTGTGAAGTCATAGAATGGAGTTGTGTGAAGTCGTAGAATGGAGGTGTGTGAAGTCATAGAATGGATGTTTGTTAAGAAAGAATGAAGTGTGTTAAGTCATAGAATGGAGGTGTGTGAAGGCACAGAACGGAGGTGTGTGAAGTCATAGAATGGAGCTATGTGAAGTTAGAATGGAGGTGTGTGAAGTCACAGAATGGAGGTGTGTGAACTCAGAATGGAGGTGTGTGAAGTCACAGAATGGAGTGTGTTAAGTCACAGAACAGAGGTATTTGATCTCAGAATGGAGGTGTGTGAAGACACAGAATGGAGGTGTGTGAAGTCATAGAATGGAGGTGTGTGAAATCATAGAATGGAGGTGTGTGAAGTCATAGAATGGAGTTGTGTGAAGTCAGAATGGAGGTGTCCGAAGTCACAGAATGGATGTGTGTGAAGTCATAGAATGGAGGTGTGTGAAGTCATAGAATGGATGTGTGTGAAGTCATAATGGAGGTGTGTGAAGTCACAGAATGGAGGTGTGTGAAGTCATAGAATGGAGGTGTGTGAAGTCATAGAATGGATGTGTGTGAAGTCATAATGGAGGTGTGTGAAGTCACAGAATGAAGGTGTGTGAAGTCATAGAATGGAGGTGTGTGAAGTCATAGAATTGAGGTGTGTGAATTCATCGAATGGAGGTGTGTTAAGTCACAGAACGGAGGTGTTTGAACTCAGAATGGAGGTGTTTGAAGTCACAGAATGGAGGTGTGTGAAGTCATAGGATGTAGCTGTGTGAAGACAGACTGGAGGTGTGTGAAGTCACAGAATGGAGGTGTGTGAACTCAGAATGGAGGTGTGTGAAGTCACAGAATTGAGGTGTGTGAAGTCATAGAATGGAGGTGTGTGAAGTCATAGAATGGATGTGTGTGAAGTCATAAGGGAGGTGTGTGAAGTCACAGAATTGAGGTGTGTGAAGTCACAGAATGGAGGTGTGTGAAGTCATAGAATGAAAGTGTGTGAAGTCAGAGCCGAGGTGTGTGAACTCAGATTGGAGGTGTGGGAAGTCCCAATGGAGGTGTGTGAAGTTATAGAATGGAGGTGTGTGAAGTCACAGAATGGAGGGGTGTGAATTCAAAGACTGGAGGTGTGTGAAGTCATAGAATGGAGGTGTGTGAACTCATAGAATGGAGGTGTGTGAAGTCACAGAATGAAGGTGCGTTAAGCCACAGAATGGACGTTTGTGAACTCAGAATGGAGGTGTGTGAAGTCACAGAATGGAGGTGTGGGAAGTCATAGAATGGAGTTGTGTGAAGTCACAGAATGGAGGTGTGTGAAGTCACAGAACGGAGGTGTGTGAAGTCACTGAATGGAGGTGTGTGAACTCACAATGGAGGTGTGTGAAGTCAAAGAATGGAGGTGTGTGAAGTGAGAATTGAGGTGTGTGAAGTCACGTAATTGAGGTGTGTGAACTCAGAATGGAGGTGTGTGAAGTCACAGAATGGAGGTTTGTGAAGTCACAGAATGGAGGTGTGTGAAGTCATAGAATGGAGCTGTGTGAAGTCAGATTGGAGGTGTGTGAAGTCACAGAATGGAGGTGTGTGAACTCAGAATGGAGGTGTGTGAAGTCACAGAATGGAGGTGTGTGAAGTCATAGAACGGATGTGTGTGAAGTCATAATGGAGGTGTGTGAAGTCACAGAATTGAGGTGTGTGAAGTCACAGAATGGAGGTGTGTGAAGTCATAGAATGGAGGTGTGTGAAGTCACAGAATGGAGGTGTGTGAAGTCATAGAATGGATGTTTGTTAAGTAAGAATGAAGGTGTGTTAAGTCATAGAATGAAGGTGTGCGAAGGCACAGAATGAAGGTGTGTGAAGTCATGGAATGGAGCTATGTGAAGTTAGAATGGAGGTGTGTGAAGTCACAGAATGGAGGTGTGTGACCTCAGAATGGAGGTGTGTGAAGTCACAGAATGGAGGTGTGTTAAGTCACAGAACGGAGGTGTTTGAACGCAGAATGGAGGTGTGTGAAGTCACAGAATGGAGGTGTGTGAAGTCATAGAATGGAGGTGTGTGAAATCATAGAATTGTGGTGTGTGAAGTCATAGAATGGAGCTGTGTGAAGTCAGAATGGAGGTGTGCGAAGTCACAGAATGGAGGTGTGTGAAGTCATAGAATGGAGGTGTGTGAAGTCATAGAATGGATGTGTGTGAAGTCATAATGGAGTTGTGTGAAGTCACAGAATGGAGGTGTGTGAAGTCATAGAATGGAGCTGTGTGAAGTCAGATTGGAGGTGTGTGAAGTCACAGAATGGAGGTGTGTTAAGTCACAGAACTGAGGTGTTTGAACTCAGAATGGAGGTGTGTGAAGTCATAGAATGGAGTTGTGTGAAGTCGTAGAATGGAGGTGTGTGAAGTCATAGAATGGATGTTTGTTAAGAAAGAATGAAGGTGTGTTAAGTCATAGAATGGAGGTGTGCGAAGGCACAGAACGGAGGGGTGTGAAGTCATAGAATGGAGCTATGTGAAGTTAGAATGGAGGTGTGTGAAGTCACAGAATGGTGGTGTGTGAACTCAGAATGGAGGTGTGTGAAGTCACAGAATGGAGGTGTGTTAAGTCACAGAACGGAGGTATTTGAACTCAGAATGGAGGTGTGTGAAGACACAGAATGGAGGTGTGTGAAGTCATAGAATGGAGGTGTGTGAAATCAGAATGGAGGTGTGCGAAGTCACAGAATGGATGTGTGTGAAGTCATAGAATGGAGGTGTGTGAAGTCATAGGATGTAGCTGTGTGAAGACAGATTGGAGGTGTGTGAAGTCACAGAATGGAGGTGTGTGAACTCAGAATGGAGGTGTGTGAAGTCACAGAATTGAGGTGTGTGAAGTCATAGAATGGAGGTGTGTGAAGTCATAGAATGGATGTGTGTGAAGTCATAAGGGAGGTGTGTGAAGTCACAGAATTGAGGTGTGTGAAGTCACAGAATGGAGGTGTGTGAAGTCATAGAATGAAAGTGTGTGAAGTCAGAGCCGAGGTGTGTGAACTCAGATTGGAGGTGTGGGAAGTCCCAATGGAGGTGTGTGAAGTTATAGAATGGAGGTGTGTGAAGTCACAGAATGGAGGGGTGTGAATTCAAAGAATGGAGGTGTGTGAAGTCATAGAATGGAGGTGTGTGAACTCATAGAATGGAGGTGTGTGAAGTCACAGAATGAAGGTGCGTTAAGCCACAGAATGGACGTTTGTGAACTCAGAATGGAGGTGTGTGAAGTCACAGAATGGAGGTGTGGGAAGTCATAGAATGGAGTTGTGTGAAGTCACAGAATGGAGGTGTGTGAAGTCACAGAACGGAGGTTTGTGAAGTCACTGAATGGAGGTGTGTGAACTCACAATGGAGGTGTGTGAAGTCAAAGAATGGAGGTGTGTGAAGTGAGAATTGAGGTGTGTGAAGTCACGGAATTGAGGTGTGTGAACTCAGAATGGAGGTGTGTGAAGTCACAGAATGGAGGTTTGTGAAGTCACAGAATGGAGGTGTGTGAAGTCATATAATGGAGCTGTGTGAAGTCAGATTGGAGGTGTGTGAAGTCACAGAATGGAGGTGTGTGAACTCAGAATGGAGGTGTGTGAAGTCACAGAATGGAGGTGTGTGAAGTCATAGAACGGATGTGTGTGAAGTCATAATGGAGGTGTGTGAAGTCACAGAATTGAGGTGTGTGAAGTCACAGAATGGAGGTGTGTGAAGTCATAGAATGGAGGTGTGTGAACTCAGAATGGAGGTGTGTGAAGTCACAGAATGGAGGTGTGTGAAGT
This sequence comes from Megascapheus bottae, assembly GCA_024803745.1. Classification (NCBI taxonomy): domain Eukaryota; kingdom Metazoa; phylum Chordata; class Mammalia; order Rodentia; family Geomyidae; genus Megascapheus; species Megascapheus bottae. The sequence continues at coordinate 83,597 of JANJXV010001517.1, read as the reverse complement.
CATAGAATGGAGGTGTGAGAAGTCATAGAATGGATGTGTGTGAAGTCATAATGGAGGTGTGTGAAGTCACAGAATTGAGGTGTGTGAAGTCACAGAATGGAGGTGTGTGAAGTCACAGAATGAAAGTGTGTGAAGTCAGAACCGAGGTGTGTGAACTCAGATTGGAGGTGTGGGAAGTCACAATGGAGGTGTGTGAAGTTATAGAATGGAGGTGTGTGAAGTCACAGAATGGAGGGGTGTGAATTCAAAGATTGGAGGTGTGTGAAGTCATAGAATGGAGGTGTGTGAACTCATTGAATGGAGGTGTGTGAAGTCACCGAATGAAGGTGCGTTAAGTCACAGAATGGAGGTTTGTGAACTCAGAATGGAGGTGTGTGAAGTCACAGAATGGAGGTGTGGGAAGTCATAGAATGGAGTTGTGTGAAGTCACAGAATGGAGGTGTGTGAATTAATAGAATGGAGGTGTGAGAAATCATAGAATGGAGGTGTGTGAAGTCACAGAATGGAGGTGTGTGAAGTCACAGAATGGAGGTGTGTGAAGTCACAGAATGGAGGTGTGTGAACTCACAATGGAGGTGTGTGAAGTCAAAGAATGGAGGTGTGTGAAGTGAGAATTGAGGTGTGTGAAGTCACGAATTGAGGTGTGTGAACTCAGAATGGTGGTGTGTGAAGTCACAGAATGGAGGTTTGTGAAGTCACAGAATGGAGGTGTGTGAAGTCATAGAATGGAGCTGTGTGAAGTCAGATTGGAGATGTGTGAAGTCACAGAATGGAGGTGTGTGAACTCAGAATGGAGGTGTGTGAAGTCACAGAATGGAGGTGTGTGAAGTCATAGAACGGATGTTTGTGAAGTCATAATGGAGGTGTGTGAAGTCACAGAATTGAGGTGTATGAAGTCACAGAATGGAGGTGTGTGAAGTCATAGAATGGAGGTGTGTGAAGTCATAGAATGGAGGTGTGTGAAGTCATAGAATGGATGTTTGTTAAGTAAGAATGAAGGTGTGTTAAGTGATAGAATGGAGGTGTGCGAAGGCACAGAATGGAGGTGTGTGAAGTCATAGAATGGAGGTGTGTGAAATCATAGAATGGAGGTGTGGGAATTCAGAGAAGGAGCTGTGTGAAGTCAGAATGGAGGTGTGCGAAGTCACAGAATGGAGGATTGTGAAGTCATAGAATGGAGGTGTGTGAAGTCATAGAATGGATGTGTATGAAGTCACAGAATGGAGGTGTGTGATGTCACAGAATGGAGGTGTGTGAAGTCATAGAATGGAGCTGTGTGAAGTCAGATTTGAGGTGTGTGAAGTCACAGAATGGACGTGTGTTAAGTCACAGAACGGAGGTGTTTGAACTCAGAATGGAGGTGTGTGAAGTCACACAATGCAGGTGTGTGAAGTCATAGAATGGAACTGTGTGAAGTCAGATTTGAGGTGTGTGAAGTCACAGAATGGAGGTGTGTGAACTCAGAATGGAGGTGTGTGAAGTCACAGAATGGAGGTGTGTGAAGTCATAGAATGGAGGTGTGTGAAGTCATAGAATGGATGTGTGTGAAGTCATAATGGAGGTGTGTGAAGTCACAGAATTGAGGTGTGTGAAGTCACAGAATGAGGTGTGTGAAGTCATAGAATGGAGGTGTGTGAAGTCATAGAATGGAGGTGTGTGAAGTCAGTGAATGGATGTTTGTTAAGTAAGAATGAAGGTGTGTTAAGTCATAGAATGGAGGTGTGTGAAGGAACAGAATGGAGGTGTGTGAAGTCATAGAATGGAGCTGTGTGAAGTCAGAATGGAGGTGTGTGAAGTCACAGAATGGAGGTGTGTGAACTCAGAATGGAGGTGTGTGAAGTCACAGAATGGAGGTGTGTTAAGTCACAGAATGGAGGTGTGTGAACTCAGAATGGAGGTGTGTGAAGTCACAGAATCTAGGCGTGTAAAGTCATAGAATGGAGGTCTGTGAAGTCATAGAATGGAGGTGTGTGAAGACATAATGGAGGCGAGTGAAGTCACAGAATTGAGGTGTGTGAAGTCACATAATGGAGGTGTGTGTAGTCATAGAATGAAAGTGTGTGTAGTCAGAACCGAGGTGTGTGAACTCAGATTGGAGGTGTGGGAAGTCACAATGGAAGTGTGTGAAGTTACAGAATGGAGGTGTGTGAAGTCATAGAATGGAGGGGTGTGAACTCAAAGACTGGAGGTGTGTGAAGTCATAGAATGGAGGTGTGTGAACTCATAGAATGGAGGTGTGTGAAGTCACAGAATGAAGGTGAGTTAAGTGACAGAATGGAGGTTTGTGAACTCAGAATGGAGGTGTGTGAAGTCACAGAATGGAGGTGTGGGAAGTCATAGAATGGAGTTGTGTGAAGTCACAGAATGGAGGTGTGTGAACTCACAATGGAGGTGTGCGAAGTCAAAGAATGAAGGTGTGTGAAATGAGAATTGAGGTGTGTGAAGTCACGGAATTGAGGTGTGTGAACTCAGAATGGAGGTGTGTGAAGGCACAGAATGGAGGTTTGTGAAGTCACAGAATGGATGTGTGTGAATTCATAGAATGGAGCTGTGTGAAGTCAGATTGGAGGTGTGTGAAGTCACAGAGTGGAGGTGTGTGAACTCAGAATGGAGGTGTGTGAAGTCACAGAATGGAGGTGTGTGAAGTCATAGAATGGATGTTTGTGAAGTCATAATGGAGGTGTGTGAAGTCACAGAATTGAGGTGTGTGAAGTCACAGAATGGAGGTGTGTGAAGTCATAGAATGAAGTTGTGTGAAGTCGTAGAATGGAGGTGTGTGAAGTCATAGAATGGATGTTTGTTAAGTAAGAATGAAGGTGTGTTAAGTCATAGAATGGAGGTGTGCGAAGGCACAGAACGGAGGTGTGTGAAGTCATAGAATGGAGCTATGTGAAGTTAGAATGGAGGTGTGTGAAGTCACAGAATGGTGGTGTGTGAACTCAGAATGGAGGTGTGTGAAGTCACAGAATGGAGGTGTGTTAAGTCACAGAACGGAGGTATTTGAACTCAGAATGTAGGTGTGTGAAGACACAGAATGGAGGTGTGTGAAGTCATAGAATGGAGGTGTGTGAAATCATAGAATGGAGGTGTGTGAAGTCATAGAATGGAGTTGTGTGAAGTCAGAATGGAGGTGTGCGAAGTCACAGAATGGATGTGTGTGAAGTCATAGAATGGAGGTGTGTGAAGTCATAGAATGGATGTGTGTGAAGTCATAATGGAGGTGTGTGAAGTCACAGAATGGAGGTGTGTGAAGTCATAGAATGGAGGTGTGTGAAGTCATAGAATGGATGTGTGTGAAGTCATAATGGAGGTGTGTGAAGTCACAGAATGAAGGTGTGTGAAGTCATAGAATGGAGGTGTGTGAAGTCATAGAATGGAGGTGTGTGAATTCATCGAATGGAGGTGTGTTAAGTCACAGAACGGAGGTGTTTGAACTCAGAATGGAGGTGTTTGAAGTCACAGAATGGAGCTGTGTGAAGTCATAGAATGTAGCTGTGTGAAGGCAGATTGGAGGTGTGTGAAGTCACAGAATGGAGGTGTGTGAACTCAGAATGGAGGTGTGTGAAGTCACAGAATTGAGGTGTGTGAAGTCATAGAATGGAGGTGTGTGAAGTCATAGAATGGATGTGTGTGAAGTCATAAGGGAGGTGTGTGAAGTCACAGAATTGAAGTGTGTGAAGTCACAGAATGGAGGTGTGTGAAGTCATAGAATGAAAGTGTGTGAAGTCAGAGCCGAGGTGTGTGAACTCAGATTGGAGGTGTGGGAAGTCACAATGGAGGTGTGTGAAGTTATAGAATGGAGGTGTGTGAAGTCACAGAATGGAGGGGTGTGAATTCAAAGACTGGAGGTGTGTGAAGTCATAGAATGGAGGTGTGTGAACTCATAGAATGGAGGTGTGTGAAGTCACAGAATGAAGGTGCGTTAAGCCACAGAATGGACGTTTGTGAACTCAGAATGGAGGTGTGTGAAGTCACAGAATGGAGGTGTGGGAAGTCATAGAATGGAGTTGTGTGAAGTCACAAAATGGAGGTGTGTGAATTAATAGAATGGAGGTTTGAGAAATCATAGAATGGAGGTGTGTGAAGTCACAGAATGGAGGTGTGTGAAGTCACAGAACGGAGGTGTGTGAAGTCACTGAATGGAGGTGTGTGAACTCACAATGGAGGTGTGTGAAGTCAAAGAATGGAGGTGTGTGAAGTGAGAATTGAGGTGTGTGAAGTCACGGAATTGAGGTGTGTGAACTCAGAATGGAGGTGTGTGAAGTTACAGAATGGAGGTTTGTGAAGTCACAGAATGGAGGTGTGTGAAGTCATAGAATGGAGCTGTGTGAAGTCAGATTGGAGGTGTGTGAAGTCACAGAGTGGAGGTGGGTGAACTCAGAATGGAGGTGTGTGAAGTCACAGAATGGAGGTGTGTGAAGTCATAGAATGGATGTGTGAGAAGTCATAATGGAGGTGTGTGAAGTCACAGAATTGAGGTGTGTGAAGTCACAGAATGGAGGTGTGTGAAGTCATAGAATGGAGTTGTGTGAAGTCGTAGAATGGAGGTGTGTGAAGTCATAGAATGGATGTTTGTTAAGTAAGAATGAAGGTGTGTTAAGTCATAGAATGGAGGTGTGTGAAGGCACAGAACGGAGGTGTGTGAAGTCATAGAATGGAGCTATGTGAAGTTAGAATGGAGGTGTGTGAAGTCACAGAATGGAGGTGTGTGAACTCAGAATGGAGGTGTGTGAAGTCACAGAATGGAGGTGTGTTAAGTCACAGAACAGAGGTATTTGATCTCAGAATGGAGGTGTGTGAAGACACAGAATGGAGGTGTGTGAAGTCATAGAATGGAGGTGTGTGAAATCATAGAATGGAGGTGTGTGAAGTCATAGAATGGAGTTGTGTGAAGTCAGAATGGAGGTGTGCGAAGTCACAGAATGGATGTGTGTGAAGTCATAGAATGGAGGTGTGTGAAGTCATAGAATGGATGTGTGTGAAGTCATAATGGAGGTGTGTGAAGTCACAGAATGGAGGTGTGTGAAGTCATAGAATGGAGGTGTGTGAAGTCATAGAATGGATGTGTGTGAAGTCATAATGGAGGTGTGTGAAGTCACAGAATGAAGGTGTGTGAAGTCATAGAATGGAGGTGTGTGAAGTCATAGAATTGAGGTGTGTGAATTCATCGAATGGAGGTGTGTTAAGTCACAGAACGGAGGTGTTTGAACTCAGAATGGAGGTGTTTGAAGTCACAGAATGGAGGTGTGTGAAGTCATAGGATGTAGCTGTGTGAAGACAGATTGGAGGTGTGTGAAGTCACAGAATGGAGGTGTGTGAACTCAGAATGGAGGTGTGTGAAGTCACAGAATTGAGGTGTGTGAAGTCATAGAATGGAGGTGTGTGAAGTCATAGAATGGATGTGTGTGAAGTCATAAGGGAGGTGTGTGAAGTCACAGAATTGAGGTGTGTGAAGTCACAGAATGGAGGTGTGTGAAGTCATAGAATGAAAGTGTGTGAAGTCAGAGCCGAGGTGTGTGAACTCAGATTGGAGGTGTGGGAAGTCCCAATGGAGGTGTGTGAAGTTATAGAATGGAGGTGTGTGAAGTCACAGAATGGAGGGGTGTGAATTCAAAGACTGGAGGTGTGTGAAGTCATAGAATGGAGGTGTGTGAACTCATAGAATGGAGGTGTGTGAAGTCACAGAATGAAGGTGCGTTAAGCCACAGAATGGACGTTTGTGAACTCAGAATGGAGGTGTGTGAAGTCACAGAATGGAGGTGTGGGAAGTCATAGAATGGAGTTGTGTGAAGTCACAGAATGGAGGTGTGTGAAGTCACAGAACGGAGGTGTGTGAAGTCACTGAATGGAGGTGTGTGAACTCACAATGGAGGTGTGTGAAGTCAAAGAATGGAGGTGTGTGAAGTGAGAATTGAGGTGTGTGAAGTCACGTAATTGAGGTGTGTGAACTCAGAATGGAGGTGTGTGAAGTCACAGAATGGAGGTTTGTGAAGTCACAGAATGGAGGTGTGTGAAGTCATAGAATGGAGCTGTGTGAAGTCAGATTGGAGGTGTGTGAAGTCACAGAATGGAGGTGTGTGAACTCAGAATGGAGGTGTGTGAAGTCACAGAATGGAGGTGTGTGAAGTCATAGAACGGATGTGTGTGAAGTCATAATGGAGGTGTGTGAAGTCACAGAATTGAGGTGTGTGAAGTCACAGAATGGAGGTGTGTGAAGTCATAGAATGGAGGTGTGTGAAGTCACAGAATGGAGGTGTGTGAAGTCATAGAATGGATGTTTGTTAAGTAAGAATGAAGGTGTGTTAAGTCATAGAATGAAGGTGTGCGAAGGCACAGAATGAAGGTGTGTGAAGTCATGGAATGGAGCTATGTGAAGTTAGAATGGAGGTGTGTGAAGTCACAGAATGGAGGTGTGTTACCTCAGAATGGAGGTGTGTGAAGTCACAGAATGGAGGTGTGTTAAGTCACAGAACGGAGGTGTTTGAACGCAGAATGGAGGTGTGTGAAGTCACAGAATGGAGGTGTGTGAAGTCATAGAATGGAGGTGTGTGAAATCATAGAATTGTGGTGTGTGAAGTCATAGAATGGAGCTGTGTGAAGTCAGAATGGAGGTGTGCGAAGTCACAGAATGGAGGTGTGTGAAGTCATAGAATGGAGGTGTGTGAAGTCATAGAATGGATGTGTGTGAAGTCATAATGGAGTTGTGTGAAGTCACAGAATGGAGGTGTGTGAAGTCATAGAATGGAGCTGTGTGAAGTCAGATTGGAGGTGTGTGAAGTCACAGAATGGAGGTGTGTTAAGTCACAGAACTGAGGTGTTTGAACTCAGAATGGAGGTGTGTGAAGTCATAGAATGGAGTTGTGTGAAGTCGTAGAATGGAGGTGTGTGAAGTCATAGAATGGATGTTTGTTAAGAAAGAATGAAGGTGTGTTAAGTCATAGAATGGAGGTGTGCGAAGGCACAGAACGGAGGGGTGTGAAGTCATAGAATGGAGCTATGTGAAGTTAGAATGGAGGTGTGTGAAGTCACAGAATGGTGGTGTGTGAACTCAGAATGGAGGTGTGTGAAGTCACAGAATGGAGGTGTGTTAAGTCACAGAACGGAGGTATTTGAACTCAGAATGGAGGTGTGTGAAGACACAGAATGGAGGTGTGTGAAGTCATAGAATGGAGGTGTGTGAAATCAGAATGGAGGTGTGCGAAGTCACAGAATGGATGTGTGTGAAGTCATAGAATGGAGGTGTGTGAAGTCATAGGATGTAGCTGTGTGAAGACAGATTGGAGGTGTGTGAAGTCACAGAATGGAGGTGTGTGAACTCAGAATGGAGGTGTGTGAAGTCACAGAATTGAGGTGTGTGAAGTCATAGAATGGAGGTGTGTGAAGTCATAGAATGGATGTGTGTGAAGTCATAAGGGAGGTGTGTGAAGTCACAGAATTGAGGTGTGTGAAGTCACAGAATGGAGGTGTGTGAAGTCATAGAATGAAAGTGTGTGAAGTCAGAGCCGAGGTGTGTGAACTCAGATTGGAGGTGTGGGAAGTCCCAATGGAGGTGTGTGAAGTTATAGAATGGAGGTGTGTGAAGTCACAGAATGGAGGGGTGTGAATTCAAAGAATGGAGGTGTGTGAAGTCATAGAATGGAGGTGTGTGAACTCATAGAATGGAGGTGTGTGAAGTCACAGAATGAAGGTGCGTTAAGCCACAGAATGGACGTTTGTGAACTCAGAATGGAGGTGTGTGAAGTCACAGAATGGAGGTGTGGGAAGTCATAGAATGGATGTGTGTGAAGTCATAATGGAGGTGTGTGAAGTCACAGAATGGAGGTGTGTGAAGTCATAGAATGGAGGTGTGTGAAGTCATAGAATGGATGTGTGTGAAGTCATAATGGAGGTGTGTGAAGTCACAGAATGAAGGTGTGTGAAGTCATAGAATGGAGGTGTGTGAAGTCATAGAATGGAGGTGTGTGAATTCATCGAATGGAGGTGTGTTAAGTCACAGAACGGAGGTGTTTGAACTCAGAATGGAGGTGTTTGAAGTCACAGAATGGAGGTGTGTGAAGTCATAGAATGTAGCTGTGTGAAGGCAGATTGGAGGTGTGTGACCTCACAGAATGGAGGTGTGTGAACTCAGAATGGAGGTGTGTGAAGTCACAGAATTGAGGTGTGTGAAGTCATAGAATGGAGGTGTGTGAAGTCATAGAATGGATGTGTGTGAAGTCATAAGGGAGGTGTGTGAAGTCACAGAATTGAAGTGTGTGAAGTCACAGAATGGAGGTGTGTGAAGTCATAGAATGAAAGTGTGTGAAGTCAGAGCCGAGGTGTGTGAACTCAGATTGGAGGTGTGGGAAGTCACAATGGAGGTGTGTGAAGTTATAGAATGGAGGTGTGTGAAGTCACAGAATGGAGGGGTGTGAATTCAAAGTCTGGAGGTGTGTGAAGTCATAGAATGGAGGTGTGTGAACTCATAGAATGGAGGTGTGTGAAGTCACAGAATGAAGGTGCGTTAAGCCACAGAATGGACGTTTGTGAACTCAGAATGGAGGTGTGTGAAGTCACAGAATGGAGGTGTGGGAAGTCATAGAATGGAGTTGTGTGAAGTCACAGAATGGAGGTGTGTGAATTAATAGAATGGAGGTTTGAGAAATCATAGAATGGAGGTGTGTGAAGTCACAGAATGGAGGTGTGTGAAGTCACAGAACGGAGGTGTGTGAAGTCACTGAATGGAGGTGTGTGAACTTACAATGGAGGTGTGTGAAGTCAAAGAATGGAGGTGTGTGAAGTGAGAATTGAGGTGTGTGAAGTCACGGAATTGAGGTGTGTGAACTCAGAATGGAGGTGTGTGAAGTCACAGAATGGAGGTTTGTGAAGTCACAGAATGGAGGTGTGTGAAGTCATAGAATGGAGCTGTGTGAAGTCAGATTGGAGGTGTGTGAAGTCACAGAGTGGAGGTGTGTGAACTCAGAATGGAGGTGTGTGAAGTCACAGAATGGAGGTGTGTGAAGTCATAGAATGGATGTGTGAGAAGTCATAATGGAGGTGTGTGAAGTCACAGAATTGAGGTGTGTGACGTCACAGAATGGAGGTGTGTGAAGTCATAGAATGGAGTTGTGTGAAGTCGTAGAATGGAGGTGTGTGAAGTCATAGAATGGATGTTTGTTAAGAAAGAATGAAGGTGTGTTAAGTCATAGAATGGAGGTGTGTGAAGGCACAGAACGGAGGTGTGTGAAGTCATAGAATGGAGCTATGTGAAGTTAGAATGGAGGTGTGTGAAGTCACAGAATGGTGGTGTGTGAACTCAGAATGGAGGTGTGTGAAGTCACAGAATAGAGGTGTGTTAAGTCACAGAACGGAGGTATTTGATCTCAGAATGGAGGTGTGTGAAGACACAGAATGGAGGTGTGTGAAGTCATAGAATGGAGGTGTGTGCAATCATAGAATGGAGGTGTGTGAAGTCATAGAATGGAGTTGTGTGAAGTCAGAATGGAGGTGTGCGAAGTCACAGAATGGATGTGTGTGAAGTCATAATGGAGGTGTGTGAAGTCACAGAATGAAGGTGTGTGAAGTCATAGAATGGAGGTGTGTGAAGTCATAGAATTGAGGTGTGTGAATTCATCGAATGGAGGTGTGTTAAGTCACAGAACGGAGGTGTTTGAACTCAGAATGGAGGTGTTTGAAGTCACAGAATGGAGGTGTGTGAAGTCATAGGATGTAGCTGTGTGAAGACAGATTGGAGGTGTGTGAAGTCACAGAATGGAGGTGTGTGAACTCAGAATGGAGGTGTGTGAAGTCACAGAATTGAGGTGTGTGAAGTCATAGAATGGAGGTGTGTGAAGTCATAGAATGGATGTGTGTGAAGTCATAAGGGAGGTGTGTGAAGTCACAGAATTGAGGTGTGTGAAGTCACAGAATGGAGGTGTGTGAAGTCATAGAATGAAAGTGTGTGAAGTCAGAGCCGAGGTGTGTGAACTCAGATTGGAGGTGTGGGAAGTCCCAATGGAGGTGTGTGAAGTTATAGAATGGAGGTGTGTGAAGTCACAGAATGGAGGGGTGTGAATTCAAAGAATGGAGGTGTGTGAAGTCATAGAATGGAGGTGTGTGAACTCATAGAATGGAGGTGTGTGAAGTCACAGAATGAAGGTGCGTTAAGCCACAGAATGGACGTTTGTGAACTCAGAATGGAGGTGTGTGAAGTCACAGAATGGAGGTGTGGGAAGTCATAGAATGGAGTTGTGTGAAGTCACAGAATGGAGGTGTGTGAAGTCACAGACCGGAGGTGTGTGAAGTCACTGAATGGAGGTGTGTGAACTCACAATGGAGGTGTGTGAAGTCAAAGAATGGAGGTGTGTGAAGTGAGAATTGAGGTGTGTGAAGTCACGGAATTGAGGTGTGTGAACTCAGAATGGAGGTGTGTGAAGTCACAGAATGGAGGTTTGTGAAGTCACAGAATGGAGGTGTGTGAAGTCATATAATGAAGCTGTGTGAAGTCAGATTGGAGGTGTGTGAAGTCACAGAATGGAGGTGTGTGAACTCAGAATGGATGTGTGTGAAGTCATAGAATGGAGGTGTGTGAAGTCATAGAAGGGATGTGTGTGAAGTCATAATGGAGGTGTGTGAAGTCACAGAATTGAGGTGTGTGAAGTCACAGAATGGAGGTGTGTGAAGTCATAGAATGGAGGTGTGTGAAGTCACAGAATGGAGGTGTGTGAAGTCATAGAATGGATGTTTGTTAAGTAAGAATGAAGGTGTGTTAAGTCATAGAATGAAGGTGTGCGAAGGCACAGAATGAAGGTGTGTGAAGTCATGGAATGGAGCTATGTGAAGTTAGAATGGAGGTGTGTGAAGTCACAGAATGGAGGTGTGTGACCTCAGAATGGAGGTGTGTGAAGTCACAGAATGGAGGTGTGTTAAGTCACAGAACGGAGGTGTTTGAACGCAGAATGGAGGTGTGTGAAGTCACAGAATGGAGGTGTGTGAAGTCATAGAATTGTGGTGTGTGAAGTCATAGAATGGAGCTGTGTGAAGTCAGAATGGAGCTGTGTGAAGTCAGAATGGAGGTGTGCGAAGTCACAGAATGGAGGTGTGTGAAGTCATAGAATGGAGGTGTGTGAAGTCATAGAATGGATGTGTGTGAAGTCATAATGGAGGTGTGTGAAGTCACAGAATGGAGGTTGTGAAGTCATAGAATGGAGCTGTGTGAAGTCAGATTGGAGGTGTGTGAAGTCACAGAATGGAGGTGTGTTAAGTCACAGAACTGAGGTGTTTGAACTCAGAATGGAGGTGTGTGAAGTCATAGAATGGAGTTGTGTGAAGTCGTAGAATGGAGGTGTGTGAAGTCATAGAATGGATGTTTGTTAAGAAAGAATGAAGGTGTGTTAAGTCATAGAATGGAGGTGTGCGAAGGCACAGAACGGAGGTGTGTGAAGTCATAGAATGGAGCTATGTGAAGTTAGAATGGAGGTGTGTGAAGTCACAGAATGGTGGTGTGTGAACTCAGAATGGAGGTGTGTGAAGTCACAGAATGGAGGTGTGTTAAGTCACAGAACGGAGGTATTTGAACTCAGAATGGAGGTGTGTGAAGACACAGAATGGAGGTGTGTGAAGTCATAGAATGGAGGTGTGTGAAATCAGAATGGAGGTGTGCGAAGTCACAGAATGGATGTGTGTGAAGTCATAGAATGGAGGTGTGTGAAGTCATAGGATGTAGCTGTGTGAAGACAGATTGGAGGTGTGTGAAGTCACAGAATGGAGGTGTGTGAACTCAGAATGGAGGTGTGTGAAGTCACAGAATTGAGGTGTGTGAAGTCATAGAATGGAGGTGTGTGAAGTCATAGAATGGATGTGTGTGAAGTCATAAGGGAGGTGTGTGAAGTCACAGAATTGAGGTGTGTGAAGTCACAGAATGGAGGTGTGTGAAGTCATAGAATGAAAGTGTGTGAAGTCAGAGCCGAGGTGTGTGAACTCAGATTGGAGGTGTGGGAAGTCCCAATGGAGGTGTGTGAAGTTATAGAATGGAGGTGTGTGAAGTCACAGAATGGAGGGGTGTGAATTCAAAGACTGGAGGTGTGTGAAGTCATAGAATGGAGGTGTGTGAATTCATAGAATGGAGGTGTGTGAAGTCACAGAATGAAGGTGCGTTAAGCCACAGAATGGACGTTTGTGAACTCAGAAAGGAGGTGTGTGAAGTCACAGAATGGAGGTGTGGGAAGTCATAGAATGGAGTTGTGTGAAGTCACAGAATGGAGGTGTGTGAAGTCACAGAACGGAGGTGTGTGAAGTCACTGAATGGAGGTGTGTGAACTCACAATGGAGGTGTGTGAAGTCAAAGAATGGAGGTGTGTGAAGTGAGAATTGAGGTGTGTGAAGTCACGGAATTGAGGTGTGTGAACTCAGAATGGAGGTGTGTGAAGTCACAGAATGGAGGTTTGTGAAGTCACAGAATGGAGGTGTGTGAAGTCATATAATGGAGCTGTGTGAAGTCAGATTGGAGGTGTGTGAAGTCACAGAATGGAGGTGTGTGAACTCAGAATGGAGGTGTGTGAAGTCACAGAATGGAGGTGTGTGAAGTCATAGAACGGATGTGTGTGAAGTCATAATGGAGGTGTGTGAAGTCACAGAATTGAGGTGTGTGAAGTCACAGAATGGAGGTGTGTGAAGTCATAGAATGGAGGTGTGTGAAGTCACAGAATGGAGGTGTGTGAACTCACAATGGAGGTGTGCGAAGTCAAAGAATGAAGGTGGGTGAAATGAGAATTGAGGTGTGTGAAGTCACGGAATTGAGGTGTGTGAATTCAGAATGGAGGTGTGTGAAGGCACAGAATGGAGGTTTGTGAAGTCACAGAATGGATGTGTGTGAATTCATAGAATGGAGCTGTGTGAAGTCAGATTGGAGGTGTGTGAAGTCACAGAGTGGAGGTGTGTGAAGTCATAGAATGGATGTTTGTGAAGTCATAATGGAGGTGTGTGAAGTCACAGAATTGAGGTGTGTGAAGTCACAGAATGGAGGTGTGTGAAGTCATAGAATGAAGTTGTGTGAAGTCGTAGAATGGAGGTGTGTGAAGTCATAGAATGGATGTTTGTTAAGTAAGAATGAAGGTGTGTTAAGTCATAGAATGGAGGTGTGCGAAGGCACAGAACGGAGGTGTGTGAAGTCATAGAATGGAGCTATGTGAAGTTAGAATGGAGGTGTGTGAAGTCACAGAATGGTGGTGTGTGAACTCAGAATGGAGGTGTGTGAAGTCACAGAATGGAGGTGTGTTAAGTCACAGAACGGAGGTATTTGAACTCAGAATGTAGGTGTGTGAAGACACAGAATGGAGGTGTGTGAAGTCATAGAATGGAGGTGTGTGAAATCATAGAATGGAGGTGTGTGAAGTCATAGAATGGAGTTGTGTGAAGTCAGAATGGAGGTGTGCGAAGTCACAGAATGGAGGTGTGTGAAGTCATAGAATGGAGGTGTGTGAAGTCATAGAATGGATGTGTGTGAAGTCATAATGGAGTTGTGTGAAGTCACAGAATGGAGGTGTGTGAAGTCATAGAATGGAGCTGTGTGAAGTCAGATTGGAGGTGTGTGAAGTCACAGAATGGAGGTGTGTTAAGTCACAGAACTGAGGTGTTTGAACTCAGAATGGAGGTGTGTGAAGTCATAGAATGGAGTTTTGTGAAGTCGTAGAATGGAGGTGTGTGAAGTCATAGAATGGATGTTTGTTAAGAAAGAATGAAGGTGTGTTAAGTCATAGAATGGAGGTGTGCGAAGGCACAGAACGGAGGGGTGTGAAGTCATAGAATGGAGCTATGTGAAGTTAGAATGGAGGTGTGTGAAGTCACAGAATGGTGGTGTGTGAACTAAGAATGGAGGTGTGTGAAGTCACAGAATGGAGGTGTGTTAAGTCACAGAACGGAGGTATTTGAACTCAGAATGGAGGTGTGTGAAGACACAGAATGGAGGTGTGTGAAGTCATAGAATGGAGGTGTGTGAAATCAGAATGGAGGTGTGCGAAGTCACAGAATGGATGTGTGTGAAGTCATAGAATGGAGGTGTGTGAAGTCATAGGATGTAGCTGTGTGAAGACAGATTGGAGGTGTGTGAAGTCACAGAATGGAGGTGTGTGAACTCAGAATGGAGGTGTGTGAAGTCACAGAATTGAGGTGTGTGAAGTCATAGAATGGAGGTGTGTGAAGTCATAGAATGGATGTGTTTGAAGTCATAAGGGAGGTGTGTGAAGTCACAGAATTGAGGTGTGTGAAGTCACAGAATGGAGGTGTGTAAAGTCATAGAATGAAAGTGTGTGAAGTCAGAGCCGAGGTGTGTGAACTCAGATTGGAGGTGTGGGAAGTCCCAATGGAGGTGTGTGAAGTTATAGAATGGAGGTGTGTGAAGTCACAGAATGGAGGGGTGTGAATTCAAAGAATGGAGGTGTGTGAAGTCATAGAATGGAGGTGTGTGAACTCATAGAATGGAGGTGTGTGAAGTCACAGAATGAAGGTGCGTTAAGCCACAGAATGGACGTTTGTGAACTCAGAATGGAGGTGTGTGAAGTCACAGAATGGAGGTGTGGGAAGTCATAGAATGGAGTTGTGTGAAGTCACAGAATGGAGGTGTGTGAAGTCACAGAACGGAGGTGTGTGAAGTCACTGAATGGAGGTGTGTGAACTCACAATGGAGGTGTGTGAAGTCAAAGAATGGAGGTGTGTGAAGTGAGAATTGAGGTGTGTGAAGTCACGGAATTGAGGTGTGTGAACTCAGAATGAAGGTGTGTGAAGTCACAGAATGGAGGTTTGTGAAGTCACAGAATGGAGGTGTGTGAAGTCATATAATGGAGCTGTGTGAAGTCAGATTGGAGGTGTGTGAAGTCACAGAATGGAGGGTGTGTGAACTCAGAATGGAGGTGTGTGAAGTCACAGAATGGAGGTGTGTGAAGTCATAGAACGGATGTGTGTGAAGTCATAATGGAGGTGTGTGAAGTCACAGAATTGAGGTGTGTGAAGTCACAGAATGGAGGTGTGTGAAGTCATAGAATGGAGGTGTGTGAAGTCACAGAATGGAGGTGTGTGAACTCACAATGGAGGTGTGCGAAGTCAAAGAATGAAGGTGGGTGAAATGAGAATTGAGGTGTGTGAAGTCACGGAATTGAGGTGTGTGAACTCAGAATGGAGGTGTGTGAAGGCACAGAATGGAGGTTTGTGAAGTCACAGAATGGATGTGTGTGAATTCATAGAATGGAGCTGTGTGAAGTCAGATTGGAGGTGTGTGAAGTCACAGAGTGGAGGTGTGTGAACTCAGAATGGAGGTGTGTGAAGTCACAGAATGGAGGTGTGTGAAGTCATAGAATGGATGTTTGTGAAGTCATAATGGAGGTGTGTGAAGTCACAGAATTGAGGTGTGTGAAGTCACAGAATGGAGGTGTGTGAAGTCATAGAATGAAGTTGTGTGAAGTCGTAGAATGGAGGTGTGTGAAGTCATAGAATGGATGTTTGTTAAGTAAGAATGAAGGTGTGTTAAGTCATAGAATGGAGGTGTGCGAAGGCACAGAACGGAGGTGTGTGAAGTCATAGAATGGAGCTATGTGAAGTTAGAATGGAGGTGTGTGAAGTCACAGAATGGTGGTGTGTGAACTCAGAATGGAGGTGTGTGAAGTCACAGAATGGAGGTGTGTTAAGTCACAGAACGGAGGTATTTGAACTCAGAATGTAGGTGTGTGAAGACACAGAATGGAGGTGTGTGAAGTCATAGAATGGAGGTGTGTGAAATCATAGAATGGAGGTGTGTGAAGTCATAGAATGGAGTTGTGTAAAGTCAGAATGGAGGTGTGCGAAGACACAGAATGGAGGTGTGCGAAGACACAGAATGGAGGTGTGTGAAGTCATAGAATGGAGGTGTGTGAAGTCATAGAATGGATGTGTGTGAAGTCATAATGGAGTTGTGTGAAGTCACAGAATGGAGGTGTGTGAAGTCATAGAATGGAGCTGTGTGAAGTCAGATTGGAGGTGTGTGAAGTCACAGAATGGAGGTGTGTTAAGTCACAGAACTGAGGTGTTTGAACTCAGAATGGAGGTGTGTGAAGTCATAGAATGGAGTTGTGTGAAGTCGTAGAATGGAGGTGTGTGAAGTCATAGAATGAATGTTTGTTAAGAAAGAATGAAGGTGTGTTAAGTCATAGAATGGAGGTGTGCGAAGGCACAGAACGGAGGGGTGTGAAGTCATAGAATGGAGCTATGTGAAGTTAGAATGGAGGTGTGTGAAGTCACAGAATGGTGGTGTGTGAACTCAGAATGGAGGTGTGTGAAGTCACAGAATGGAGTTGTGTTAAGTCACAGAACGGAGGTATTTGAACTCAGAATGGAGGTGTGTGAAGACACAGAATGGAGGTGTGTGAAGTCATAGAATGGAGGTGTGTGAAATCAGAATGGAGGTGTGCGAAGTCACAGAATGGATGTGTGTGAAGTCATAGAATGGAGGTGTGTGAAGTCATAGGATGTAGCTGTGTGAAGACAGATTGGAGTTGTGTGAAGTCACAGAATGGAGGTGTGTGAACTCAGAATGGAGGTGTGTGAAGTCACAGAATTGAGGTGTGTGAAGTCATAGAATGGAGGTGTGTGAAGTCATAGAATGGATGTGTGTGAAGTCATAAGGGAGGTGTGTGAAGTCACAGAATTGAGGTGTGTGAAGTCACAGAATGGAGGTGTGTGAAGTCATAGAATGAAAGTGTGTGAAGTCAGAGCCGAGGTGTGTGAACTCAGATTGGAGGTGTGGGAAGTCCCAATGGAGGTGTGTGAAGTTATAGAATGGAGGTGTGTGAAGTCACAGAATGGAGGGGTGTGAATTCAAAGAATGGAGGTGTGTGAAGTCATAGAATGTAGGTGTGTGAACTCATAGAATGGAGGTGTGTGAAGTCACAGAATGAAGGTGCGTTAAGCCACAGAATGGACGTTTGTGAACTCAGAATGGAGGTGTGTGAAGTCACAGAATGGAGGTGTGGGAAGTCATAGAATGGAGTTGTGTGAAGTCACAGAATGGAGGTGTGTGAAGTCACAGAACGGAGGTGTGTGAAGTCACTGAATGGAGGTGTGTGAACTCACAATGGAGGTGTGTGAAGTCAAAGAATGGAGGTGTGTGAAGTGAGAATTGAGGTGTGTGAAGTCACGGAATTGAGGTGTGTGAACTCAGAATGGAGGTGTGTGAAGTCACAGAATGGAGGTTTGTGAAGTCACAGAATGGAGGTGTGTGAAGTCATATAATGGAGCTGTGTGAAGTCAGATTGGAGGTGTGTGAAGTCACAGAATGGAGGTGTGTGAACTCAGAATGGAGGTGTGTGAAGTCACAGAATGGAGGTGTGTGAAGTCATAGAACGGATGTGTGTGAAGTCATAATGGAGGTGTGTGAAGTCACAGAATTGAGGTGTGTGAAGTCACAGAATGGAGGTGTGTGAAGTCATAGAATGGAGGTGTGTGAAGTCACAGAATGGAGGTGTGTGAACTCACAATGGAGGTGTGCGAAGTCAAAGAATGAAGGTGTGTGAAATGAGAATTGAGGTGTGTGAAGTCACGGAATTGAGGTGTGTGAACTCAGAATGGAGGTGTGTGAAGGCACAGAATGGAGGTTTGTGAAGTCACAGAATGGATGTGTGTGAATTCATAGAATGGAGCTGTGTGAAGTCAGATTGGAGGTGTGTGAAGTCACAGAGTGGAGGTGTGTGAACTCAGAATGGAGGTGTGTGAAGTCACAGAATGGAGGTGTGTGAAGTCATAGAATGGATGTTTGTGAAGTCATAATGGAGGTGTGTGAAGTCACAGAATTGAGGTGTGTGAAGTCACAGAATGGAGGTGTGTGAAGTCATAGAATGAAGTTGTGTGAAGTCGTAGAATGGAGGTGTGTGAAGTCATAGAATGGATGTTTGTTAAGTAAGAATGAAGGTGTGTTAAGTCATAGAATGGAGGTGTGCGAAGGCACAGAACGGAGGTGTGTGAAGTCATAGAATGGAGCTATGTGAAGTTAGAATGGAGGTGTGTGAAGTCACAGAATGGTGGTGTGTGAACTCAGAATGGAGGTGTGTGAAGTCACAGAATGGAGGTGTGTTAAGTCACAGAACGGAGGTATTTGAACTCAGAATGTAGGTGTGTGAAGACACAGAATGGAGGTGTGTGAAGTCATAGAATGGAGGTGTGTGAAATCATAGAATGGAGGTGTGTGAAGTCATAGAATGGAGTTGTGTGAAGTCAGAATGGAGGTGTGCGAAGTCACAGAATGGATGTGTGTGAAGTCATAGAATGGAGGTGTGTGAAGTCATAGAATGGATGTGTGTGAAGTCATAATGGAGGTGTGTGAAGTCACGGAATGGAGGTGTGTGAAGTCATAGATTGGAGGTGTGTGAAGTCATAGAATGGATGTGTGTGAAGTCATAATGGAGGTGTGTGAAGTCACAGAATGAAGGTGTGTGAAGTCATAGAATGGAGGTGTGTGAAGTCATAGAATGGAGGTGTGTGAATTCATCGAATGGAGGTGTGTTAAGTCACAGAACGGAGGTGTTTGAACTCAGAATGGACGTGTTTGAAGTCACAGAATGGAGGTGTTGAAGTCATAGAATGTAGCTGTGTGAAGGCAGATTGGAGGTGTGTGACCTCACAGAATGGAGGTGTGTGAACTCAGAATGGAGGTGTGTGAAGTCACAGAATTGAGGTGTGTGAAGTCATAGAATGGAGGTGTGTGAAGTCATAGAATGGATGTGTGTGAAGTCATAAGGGAGGTGTGTGAAGTCACAGAATTGAAGTGTGTGAAGTCACAGAATGGAGGTGTGTGAAGTCATAGAATGAAAGTGTGTGAAGTCAGAGCCGAGGTGTGTGAAATCAGATTGGAGGTGTGGGAAGTCACAATGGAGGTGTGTGAAGTTATAGAATGGAGGTGTGTGAAGTCACAGAATGGAGGGGGTGTGAATTCAAAGACTGGAGGTGTGTGAAGTCATAGAATGGAGGTGTGTGAACTCATAGAATGGAGGTGTGTGAAGTCACAGAATGAAGGTGCGTTAAGCCACAGAATGGACGTTTGTGAACTCAGAATGGAGGTGTGTGAAGTCACAGAATGGAGGTGTGGGAAGTCATAGAATGGAGTTGTGTGAAGTCACAGAATGGAGGTGTGTGAATTAATAGAATGGAGGTTTGAGAAATCATAGAATGGAGGTGTGTGAAGTCACAGAATGGAGGTGTGTGAAGTCACAGAACGGAGGTGTGTGAAGTCACTGAATGGAGGTGTGTGAACTCACAATGGAGGTGTGTGAAGTTAAAGAATTGAGGTGTGTGAAGTGAGAATTGAGGTGTGTGAAGTCACGGAATTGAGGTGTGTGAACTCAGAATGGAGGTGTGTGAAGTCACAGAATGGAGGTTTGTGAAGTCACAGAATGGAGGTGTGTGAAGTCATAGAATGGAGCTGTGTGAACTCAGATTGGAGGTGTGTGAAGTCACAGAGTGGAGGTGTGTGAACTCAGAATGGAGGTGTGTGAAGTCACAGAATGGAGGTGTGTGAAGTCATAGAATGGATGTGTGAGAAGTCATAATGGAGGTGTGTGAAGTCACAGAATTGAGGTGTGTGAAGTCACAGAATGGAGGTGTGTGAAGTCATAGAATGGAGGTGTGTGAAGTCACAGAATGGAGGTGTGTGAAATCATAGAATGGATGTTTGTTAAGTAAGAATGAAGGTGTGTTAAGTCATAGAATGAAGGTGTGCGAAGGCACAGAATGAAGGTGTGTGAAGTCATGGAATGGAGCTATGTGAAGTTAGAATGGAGGTGTGTGAAGTCACAGAATGGAGGTGTGTGACCTCAGAATGGAGGTGTGTGAAGTCACAGAATGGAGGTGTGTTAAGTCACAGAACGGAGGTGTTTGAACGCAGAATGGAGGTGTGTGAAGTCACAGAATGGAGGTGTGTGAAGTCATAGAATTGTGGTGTGTGAAGTCATAGAATGGAGCTGTGTGAAGTCAGAATGGAGCTGTGTGAAGTCAGAATGGAGGTGTGCGAAGTCACAGAATGGAGGTGTGTGAAGTCATAGAATGGAGGTGTGTGAAGTCATAGAATGGATGTGTGTGAAGTCATAATGGAGGTGTGTGAAGTCACAGAATGGAGGTTGTGAAGTCATAGAATGGAGCTGTGTGAAGTCAGATTGGAGGTGTGTGAAGTCACAGAATGGAGGTGTGTTAAGTCACAGAACTGAGGTGTTTGAACTCAGAATGGAGGTGTGTGAAGTCATAGAATGGAGTTGTGTGAAGTCGTAGAATGGAGGTGTGTGAAGTCATAGAATGGATGTTTGTTAAGAAAGAATGAAGGTGTGTTAAGTCATAGAATGGAGGTGTGCGAAGGCACAGAACGGAGGTGTGTGAAGTCATAGAATGGAGCTATGTGAAGTTAGAATGGAGGTGTGTGAAGTCACAGAATGGTGGTGTGTGAACTCAGAATGGAGGTGTGTGAAGTCACAGAATGGAGGTGTGTTAAGTCACAGAACGGAGGTATTTGAACTCAGAATGGAGGTGTGTGAAGACACAGAATGGAGGTGTGTGAAGTCATAGAATGGAGGTGTGTGAAATCAGAATGGAGGTGTGCGAAGTCACAGAATGGATGTGTGTGAAGTCATAGAATGGAGGTGTGTGAAGTCATAGGATGTAGCTGTGTGAAGACAGATTGGAGGTGTGTGAAGTCACAGAATGGAGGTGTGTGAACTCAGAATGGAGGTGTGTGAAGTCACAGAATTGAGGTGTGTGAAGTCATAGAATGGAGGTGTGTGAAGTCATAGAATGGATGTGTGTGAAGTCATAAGGGAGGTGTGTGAAGTCACAGAATTGAGGTGTGTGAAGTCACAGAATGGAGGTGTGTGAAGTCATAGAATGAAAGTGTGTGAAGTCAGAGCCGAGGTGTGTGAACTCAGATTGGAGGTGTGGGAAGTCCCAATGGAGGTGTGTGTGAAGTTATAGAATGGAGGTGTGTGAAGTCACAGAATGGAGGGGTGTGAATTCAAAGACTGGAGGTGTGTGAAGTCATAGAATGGAGGTGTGTGAATTCATAGAATGGAGGTGTGTGAAGTCACAGAATGAAGGTGCGTTAAGCCACAGAATGGACGTTTGTGAACTCAGAAAGGAGGTGTGTGAAGTCACAGAATGGAGGTGTGGGAAGTCATAGAATGGAGTTGTGTGAAGTCACAGAATGGAGGTGTGTGAAGTCACAGAACGGAGGTGTGTGAAGTCACTGAATGGAGGTGTGTGAACTCACAATGGAGGTGTGTGAAGTCAAAGAATGGAGGTGTGTGAAGTGAGAATTGAGGTGTGTGAAGTCACGGAATTGAGGTGTTGTGAACTCAGAATGGAGGTGTGTGAAGTCACAGAATGGAGGTTTGTGAAGTCACAGAATGGAGGTGTGTGAAGTCATATAATGGAGCTGTGTGAAGTCAGATTGGAGGTGTGTGAAGTCACAGAATGGAGGTGTGTGAACTCAGAATGGAGGTGTGTGAAGTCACAGAATGGAGGTGTGTGAAGTCATAGAACGGATGTGTGTGAAGTCATAATGGAGGTGTGTGAAGTCACAGAATTGAGGTGTGTGAAGTCACAGAATGGAGGTGTGTGAAGTCATAGAATGGAGGTGTGTGAAGTCACAGAATGGAGGTGTGTGAACTCACAATGGAGGTGTGCGAAGTCAAAGAATGAAGGTGGGTGAAATGAGAATTGAGGTGTGTGAAGTCACGGAATTGAGGTGTGTGAATTCAGAATGGAGGTGTGTGAAGGCACAGAATGGAGGTTTGTGAAGTCACAGAATGGATGTGTGTGAATTCATAGAATGGAGCTGTGTGAAGTCAGATTGGAGGTGTGTGAAGTCACAGAGTGGAGGTGTGTGAAGTCATAGAATGGATGTTTGTGAAGTCATAATGGAGGTGTGTGAAGTCACAGAATTGAGGTGTGTGAAGTCACAGAATGGAGGTGTGTGAAGTCATAGAATGAAGTTGTGTGAAGTCGTAGAATGGAGGTGTGTGAAGTCATAGAATGGATGTTTGTTAAGTAAGAATGAAGGTGTGTTAAGTCATAGAATGGAGGTGTGCGAAGGCACAGAACGGAGGTGTGTGAAGTCATAGAATGGAGCTATGTGAAGTTAGAATGGAGGTGTGTGAAGTCACAGAATGGTGGTGTGTGAACTCAGAATGGAGGTGTGTGAAGTCACAGAATGGAGGTGTGTTAAGTCACAGAACGGAGGTATTTGAACTCAGAATGTAGGTGTGTGAAGACACAGAATGGAGGTGTGTGAAGTCATAGAATGGAGGTGTGTGAAATCATAGAATGGGAGGTGTGTGAAGTCATAGAATGGAGTTGTGTGAAGTCAGAATGGAGGTGTGCGAAGTCACAGAATGGAGGTGTGTGAAGTCATAGAATGGAGGTGTGTGAAGTCATAGAATGGATGTGTGTGAAGTCATAATGGAGTTGTGTGAAGTCACAGAATGGAGGTGTGTGAAGTCATAGAATGGAGCTGTGTGAAGTCAGATTGGAGGTGTGTGAAGTCACAGAATGGAGGTGTGTTAAGTCACAGAACTGAGGTGTTTGAACTCAGAATGGAGGTGTGTGAAGTCATAGAATGGAGTTTTGTGAAGTCGTAGAATGGAGGTGTGTGAAGTCATAGAATGGATGTTTGTTAAGAAAGAATGAAGGTGTGTTAAGTCATAGAATGGAGGTGTGCGAAGGCACAGAACGGAGGGGTGTGAAGTCATAGAATGGAGCTATGTGAAGTTAGAATGGAGGTGTGTGAAGTCACAGAATGGTGGTGTGTGAACTAAGAATGGAGGTGTGTGAAGTCACAGAATGGAGGTGTGTTAAGTCACAGAACGGAGGTATTTGAACTCAGAATGGAGGTGTGTGAAGACACAGAATGGAGGTGTGTGAAGTCATAGAATGGAGGTGTGTGAAATCAGAATGGAGGTGTGCGAAGTCACAGAATGGATGTGTGTGAAGTCATAGAATGGAGGTGTGTGAAGTCATAGGATGTAGCTGTGTGAAGACAGATTGGAGGTGTGTGAAGTCACAGAATGGAGGTGTGTGAACTCAGAATGGAGGTGTGTGAAGTCACAGAATTGAGGTGTGTGAAGTCATAGAATGGAGGTGTGTGAAGTCATAGAATGGATGTGTTTGAAGTCATAAGGGAGGTGTGTGAAGTCACAGAATTGAGGTGTGTGAAGTCACAGAATGGAGGTGTGTAAAGTCATAGAATGAAAGTGTGTGAAGTCAGAGCCGAGGTGTGTGAACTCAGATTGGAGGTGTGGGAAGTCCCAATGGAGGTGTGTGAAGTTATAGAATGGAGGTGTGTGAAGTCACAGAATGGAGGGGTGTGAATTCAAAGAATGGAGGTGTGTGAAGTCATAGAATGGAGGTGTGTGAACTCATAGAATGGAGGTGTGTGAAGTCACAGAATGAAGGTGCGTTAAGCCACAGAATGGACGTTTGTGAACTCAGAATGGAGGTGTGTGAAGTCACAGAATGGAGGTGTGGGAAGTCATAGAATGGAGTTGTGTGAAGTCACAGAATGGAGGTGTGTGAAGTCACAGAACGGAGGTGTGTGAAGTCACTGAATGGAGGTGTGTGAACTCACAATGGAGGTGTGTGAAGTCAAAGAATGGAGGTGTGTGAAGTGAGAATTGAGGTGTGTGAAGTCACGGAATTGAGGTGTGTGAACTCAGAATGAAGGTGTGTGAAGTCACAGAATGGAGGTTTGTGAAGTCACAGAATGGAGGTGTGTGAAGTCATATAATGGAGCTGTGTGAAGTCAGATTGGAGGTGTGTGAAGTCACAGAATGGAGGTGTGTGAACTCAGAATGGAGGTGTGTGAAGTCACAGAATGGAGGTGTGTGAAGTCATAGAACGGATGTGTGTGAAGTCATAATGGAGGTGTGTGAAGTCACAGAATTGAGGTGTGTGAAGTCACAGAATGGAGGTGTGTGAAGTCATAGAATGGAGGTGTGTGAAGTCACAGAATGGAGGTGTGTGAACTCACAATGGAGGTGTGCGAAGTCAAAGAATGAAGGTGGGTGAAATGAGAATTGAGGTGTGTGAAGTCACGGAATTGAGGTGTGTGAACTCAGAATGGAGGTGTGTGAAGGCACAGAATGGAGGTTTGTGAAGTCACAGAATGGATGTGTGTGAATTCATAGAATGGAGCTGTGTGAAGTCAGATTGGAGGTGTGTGAAGTCACAGAGTGGAGGTGTGTGAACTCAGAATGGAGGTGTGTGAAGTCACAGAATGGAGGTGTGTGAAGTCATAGAATGGATGTTTGTGAAGTCATAATGGAGGTGTGTGAAGTCACAGAATTGAGGTGTGTGAAGTCACAGAATGGAGGTGTGTGAAGTCATAGAATGAAGTTGTGTGAAGTCGTAGAATGGAGGTGTGTGAAGTCATAGAATGGATGTTTGTTAAGTAAGAATGAAGGTGTGTTAAGTCATAGAATGGAGGTGTGCGAAGGCACAGAACGGAGGTGTGTGAAGTCATAGAATGGAGCTATGTGAAGTTAGAATGGAGGTGTGTGAAGTCACAGAATGGTGGTGTGTGAACTCAGAATGGAGGTGTGTGAAGTCACAGAATGGAGGTGTGTTAAGTCACAGAACGGAGGTATTTGAACTCAGAATGTAGGTGTGTGAAGACACAGAATGGAGGTGTGTGAAGTCATAGAATGGAGGTGTGTGAAATCATAGAATGGAGGTGTGTGAAGTCATAGAATGGAGTTGTGTAAAGTCAGAATGGAGGTGTGCGAAGACACAGAATGGAGGTGTGCGAAGACACAGAATGGAGGTGTGTGAAGTCATAGAATGGAGGTGTGTGAAGTCATAGAATGGATGTGTGTGAAGTCATAATGGAGTTGTGTGAAGTCACAGAATGGAGGTGTGTGAAGTCATAGAATGGAGCTGTGTGAAGTCAGATTGGAGGTGTGTGAAGTCACAGAATGGAGGTGTGTTAAGTCACAGAACTGAGGTGTTTGAACTCAGAATGGAGGTGTGTGAAGTCATAGAATGGAGTTGTGTGAAGTCGTAGAATGGAGGTGTGTGAAGTCATAGAATGAATGTTTGTTAAGAAAGAATGAAGGTGTGTTAAGTCATAGAATGGAGGTGTGCGAAGGCACAGAACGGAGGGGTGTGAAGTCATAGAATGGAGCTATGTGAAGTTAGAATGGAGGTGTGTGAAGTCACAGAATGGTGGTGTGTGAACTCAGAATGGAGGTGTGTGAAGTCACAGAATGGAGTTGTGTTAAGTCACAGAACGGAGGTATTTGAACTCAGAATGGAGGTGTGTGAAGACACAGAATGGAGGTGTGTGAAGTCATAGAATGGAGGTGTGTGAAATCAGAATGGAGGTGTGCGAAGTCACAGAATGGATGTGTGTGAAGTCATAGAATGGAGGTGTGTGAAGTCATAGGATGTAGCTGTGTGAAGACAGATTGGAGTTGTGTGAAGTCACAGAATGGAGGTGTGTGAACTCAGAATGGAGGTGTGTGAAGTCACAGAATTGAGGTGTGTGAAGTCATAGAATGGAGGTGTGTGAAGTCATAGAATGGATGTGTGTGAAGTCATAAGGGAGGTGTGTGAAGTCACAGAATTGAGGTGTGTGAAGTCACAGAATGGAGGTGTGTGAAGTCATAGAATGAAAGTGTGTGAAGTCAGAGCCGAGGTGTGTGAACTCAGATTGGAGGTGTGGGAAGTCCCAATGGAGGTGTGTGAAGTTATAGAATGGAGGTGTGTGAAGTCACAGAATGGAGGGGTGTGAATTCAAAGAATGGAGGTGTGTGAAGTCATAGAATGTAGGTGTGTGAACTCATAGAATGGAGGTGTGTGAAGTCACAGAATGAAGGTGCGTTAAGCCACAGAATGGACGTTTGTGAACTCAGAATGGAGGTGTGTGAAGTCACAGAATGGAGGTGTGGGAAGTCATAGAATGGAGTTGTGTGAAGTCACAGAATGGAGGTGTGTGAAGTCACAGAACGGAGGTGTGTGAAGTCACTGAATGGAGGTGTGTGAACTCACAATGGAGGTGTGTGAAGTCAAAGAATGGAGGTGTGTGAAGTGAGAATTGAGGTGTGTGAAGTCACGGAATTGAGGTGTGTGAACTCAGAATGGAGGTGTGTGAAGTCACAGAATGGAGGTTTGTGAAGTCACAGAATGGAGGTGTGTGAAGTCATATAATGGAGCTGTGTGAAGTCAGATTGGAGGTGTGTGAAGTCACAGAATGGAGGTGTGTGAACTCAGAATGGAGGTGTGTGAAGTCACAGAATGGAGGTGTGTGAAGTCATAGAACGGATGTGTGTGAAGTCATAATGGAGGTGTGTGAAGTCACAGAATTGAGGTGTGTGAAGTCACAGAATGGAGGTGTGTGAAGTCATAGAATGGAGGTGTGTGAAGTCACAGAATGGAGGTGTGTGAACTCACAATGGAGGTGTGCGAAGTCAAAGAATGAAGGTGTGTGAAATGAGAATTGAGGTGTGTGAAGTCACGGAATTGAGGTGTGTGAACTCAGAATGGAGGTGTGTGAAGGCACAGAATGGAGGTTTGTGAAGTCACAGAATGGATGTGTGTGAATTCATAGAATGGAGCTGTGTGAAGTCAGATTGGAGGTGTGTGAAGTCACAGAGTGGAGGTGTGTGAACTCAGAATGGAGGTGTGTGAAGTCACAGAATGGAGGTGTGTGAAGTCATAGAATGGATGTTTGTGAAGTCATAATGGAGGTGTGTGAAGTCACAGAATTGAGGTGTGTGAAGTCACAGAATGGAGGTGTGTGAAGTCATAGAATGAAGTTGTGTGAAGTCGTAGAATGGAGGTGTGTGAAGTCATAGAATGGATGTTTGTTAAGTAAGAATGAAGGTGTGTTAAGTCATAGAATGGAGGTGTGCGAAGGCACAGAACGGAGGTGTGTGAAGTCATAGAATGGAGCTATGTGAAGTTAGAATGGAGGTGTGTGAAGTCACAGAATGGTGGTGTGTGAACTCAGAATGGAGGTGTGTGAAGTCACAGAATGGAGGTGTGTTAAGTCACAGAACGGAGGTATTTGAACTCAGAATGTAGGTGTGTGAAGACACAGAATGGAGGTGTGTGAAGTCATAGAATGGAGGTGTGTGAAATCATAGAATGGAGGTGTGTGAAGTCATAGAATGGAGTTGTGTGAAGTCAGAATGGAGGTGTGCGAAGTCACAGAATGGATGTGTGTGAAGTCATAGAATGGAGGTGTGTGAAGTCATAGAATGGATGTGTGTGAAGTCATAATGGAGGTGTGTGAAGTCACGGAATGGAGGTGTGTGAAGTCATAGATTGGAGGTGTGTGAAGTCATAGAATGGATGTGTGTGAAGTCATAATGGAGGTGTGTGAAGTCACAGAATGAAGGTGTGTGAAGTCATAGAATGGAGGTGTGTGAAGTCATAGAATGGAGGTGTGTGAATTCATCGAATGGAGGTGTGTTAAGTCACAGAACGGAGGTGTTTGAACTCAGAATGGACGTGTTTGAAGTCACAGAATGGAGGTGTTGAAGTCATAGAATGTAGCTGTGTGAAGGCAGATTGGAGGTGTGTGACCTCACAGAATGGAGGTGTGTGAACTCAGAATGGAGGTGTGTGAAGTCACAGAATTGAGGTGTGTGAAGTCATAGAATGGAGGTGTGTGAAGTCATAGAATGGATGTGTGTGAAGTCATAAGGGAGGTGTGTGAAGTCACAGAATTGAAGTGTGTGAAGTCACAGAATGGAGGTGTGTGAAGTCATAGAATGAAAGTGTGTGAAGTCAGAGCCGAGGTGTGTGAAATCAGATTGGAGGTGTGGGAAGTCACAATGGAGGTGTGTGAAGTTATAGAATGGAGGTGTGTGAAGTCACAGAATGGAGGGGTGTGAATTCAAAGACTGGAGGTGTGTGAAGTCATAGAATGGAGGTGTGTGAACTCATAGAATGGAGGTGTGTGAAGTCACAGAATGAAGGTGCGTTAAGCCACAGAATGGACGTTTGTGAACTCAGAATGGAGGTGTGTGAAGTCACAGAATGGAGGTGTGGGAAGTCATAGAATGGAGTTGTGTGAAGTCACAGAATGGAGGTGTGTGAATTAATAGAATGGAGGTTTGAGAAATCATAGAATGGAGGTGTGTGAAGTCACAGAATGGAGGTGTGTGAAGTCACAGAACGGAGGTGTGTGAAGTCACTGAATGGAGGTGTGTGAACTCACAATGGAGGTGTGTGAAGTTAAAGAATTGAGGTGTGTGAAGTGAGAATTGAGGTGTGTGAAGTCACGGAATTGAGGTGTGTGAACTCAGAATGGAGGTGTGTGAAGTCACAGAATGGAGGTTTGTGAAGTCACAGAATGGAGGTGTGTGAAGTCATAGAATGGAGCTGTGTGAAGTCAGATTGGAGGTGTGTGAAGTCACAGAGTGGAGGTGTGTGAACTCAGAATGGAGGTGTGTGAAGTCACAGAATGGAGGTGTGTGAAGTCATAGAATGGATGTGTGAGAAGTCATAATGGAGGTGTGTGAAGTCACAGAATTGAGGTGTGTGAAGTCACAGAATGGAGGTGTGTGAAGTCATAGAATGCAGGTGTGTGAAGTCACAGAATGGAGGTGTGTGAAATCATAGAATGGATGTTTGTTAAGTAAGAATGAAGGTGTGTTAAGTCATAGAATGAAGGTGTGCGAAGGCACAGAATGAAGGTGTGTGAAGTCATGGAATGGAGCTATGTGAAGTTAGAATGGAGGTGTGTGAAGTCACAGAATGGAGGCGTGTGACCTCAGAATGGAGGTGTGTGAAGTCACAGAATGGAGGTGTGTTAAGTCACAGAACGGAGGTGTTTCAACGCAGAATGGAGGTGTGTGAAGTCACAGAATGGAGGTGTGTGAAGTCATAGAATTGTGGTGTGTGAAGTCATAGAATGGAGCTGTGTGAAGTCAGAATGGAGCTATGTGAAGTCAGAATGGAGGTGTGCGAAGTCACAGAATGGAGGTGTGTGAAGTCATAGAATGGAGGTGTGTGAAGTCATAGAATGGATGTGTGTGAAGTCATAATGGAGGTGTGTGAAGTCACAGAATGGAGGTTGTGAAGTCATAGAATGGAGCTGTGTGAAGTCAGATTGGAGGTGTGTGAAGTCACAGAATGGAGGTGTGTTAAGTCACAGAACTGAGGTGTTTGAACTCAGAATGGAGGTGTGTGAAGTCATAGAATGGAGTTGTGTGAAGTCGTAGAATGGAGGTGTGTGAAGTCATAGAATGGATGTTTGTTAAGAAAGAATGAAGGTGTGTTAAGTCATAGAATGGAGGTGTGCGAAGGCACAGAACGGAGGTGTGTGAAGTCATAGAATGGAGCTATGTGAAGTTAGAATGGAGGTGTGTGAAGTCACAGAATGGTGGTGTGTGAACTCAGAATGGAGGTGTGTGAAGTCACAGAATGGAGGTGTGTTAAGTCACAGAACGGAGGTATTTGAACTCAGAATGGAGGTGTGTGAAGACACAGAATGGAGGTGTGTGAAGTCATAGAATGGAGGTGTGTGAAATCAGAATGGAGGTGTGCGAAGTCACAGAATGGATGTGTGTGAAGTCATAGAATGGAGGTGTGTGAAGTCATAGGATGTAGCTGTGTGAAGACAGATTGGAGGTGTGTGAAGTCACAGAATGGAGGTGTGTGAACTCAGAATGGAGGTGTGTGAAGTCACAGAATTGAGGTGTGTGAAGTCATAGAATGGAGGTGTGTGAAGTCATAGAATGGATGTGTGTGAAGTCATAAGGGAGGTGTGTGAAGTCACAGAATTGAGGTGTGTGAAGTCACAGAATGGAGGTGTGTGAAGTCATAGAATGAAAGTGTGTGAAGTCAGAGCCGAGGTGTGTGAACTCAGATTGGAGGTGTGGGAAGTCCCAATGGAGGTGTGTGAAGTTATAGAATGGAGGTGTGTGAAGTCACAGAATGGAGGGGTGTGAATTCAAAGACTGGAGGTGTGTGAAGTCATAGAATGGAGGTGTGTGAACTCATAGAATGGAGGTGTGTGAAGTCACAGAATGAAGGTGCGTTAAGCCACAGAATGGACGTTTGTGAACTCAGAATGGAGGTGTGTGAAGTCACAGAATGGAGGTGTGGGAAGTCATAGAATGGAGTTGTGTGAAGTCACAGAATGGAGGTGTGTGAAGTCACAGAACGGAGGTGTGTGAAGTCACTGAATGGAGGTGTGTGAACTCACAATGGAGGTGTGTGAAGTCAAAGAATGGAGGTGTGTGAAGTGAGAATTGAGGTGTGTGAAGTCACGGAATTGAGGTGTGTGAACTCAGAATGGAGGTGTGTGAAGTCACAGAATGGAGGTTTGTGAAGTCACAGAATGGAGGTGTGTGAAGTCATATAATGGAGCTGTGTGAAGTCAGATTGGAGGTGTGTGAAGTCACAGAATGGAGGTGTGTGAACTCAGAATGGAGGTGTGTGAAGTCACAGAATGGAGGTGTGTGAAGTCATAGAACGGATGTGTGTGAAGTCATAATGGAGGTGTGTGAAGTCACAGAATTGAGGTGTGTGAAGTCACAGAATGGAGGTGTGTGAAGTCATAGAATGGAGGTGTGTGAAGTCACAGAATGGAGGTGTGTGAACTCACAATGGAGGTGTGCGAAGTCAAAGAATGAAGGTGTGTGAAATGAGAATTGAGGTGTTTGAAGTCACGGAATTGAGGTGTGTGAACTCAGAATGGAGGTGTGTGAAGGCACAGAATGGAGGTTTGTGAAGTCACAGAATGGATGTGTGTGAATTCATAGAATGGAGCTGTGTGAAGTCAGATTGGAGGTGTGTGAAGTCACAGAGTGGAGGTGTGTGAACTCAGAATGGAGGTGTGTGAAGTCACAGAATGGAGGTGTGTGAAGTCATAGAATGGATGTTTGTGAAGTCATAATGGAGGTGTGTGAAGTCACAGAATTGAGGTGTGTGAAGTCACAGAATGGAGGTGTGTGAAGTCATAGAATGAAGTTGTGTGAAGTCGTAGAATGGAGGTGTGTGAAGTCATAGAATGGATGTTTGTTAAGTAAGAATGAAGGTGTGTTAAGTCATAGAATGGAGGTGTGCGAAGGCACAGAACGGAGGTGTGTGAAGTCATAGAATGGAGCTATGTGAAGTTAGAATGGAGGTGTGTGAAGTCACAGAATGGTGGTGTGTGAACTCAGAATGGAGGTGTGTGAAGTCACAGAATGGAGGTGTGTTAAGTCACAGAACGGAGGTATTTGAACTCAGAATGTAGGTGTGTGAAGACACAGAATGGAGGTGTGTGAAGTCATAGAATGGAGGTGTGTGAAATCATAGAATGGAGGTGTGTGAAGTCATAGAATGGAGTTGTGTGAAGTCAGAATGGAGGTGTGCGAAGTCACAGAATGGATGTGTGTGAAGTCATAGAATGGAGGTGTGTGAAGTCATAGAATGGATGTGTGTGCAGTCATAATGGAGGTGTGTGAAGTCACGGAATGGAGGTGTGTGAAGTCATAGAATGGAGGTGTGTGAAGTCATAGAATGGATGTGTGTGAAGTCATAATGGAGGTGTGTGAAGTCACAGAATGAAGGTGTGTGAAGTCATAGAATGGAGGTGTGTGAAGTCATAGAATGGAGGTGTGTGAATTCATCGAATGGAGGTGTGTTAAGTCACAGAACGGAGGTGTTTGAACTCAGAATGGACGTGTTTGAAGTCACAGAATGGAGGTGTTGAAGTCATAGAATGTAGCTGTGTGAAGGCAGATTGGAAGTGTGTGACCTCACAGAATGGAGGTGTGTGAACTCAGAATGGAGGTGTGTGAAGTCACAGAATTGAGGTGTGTGAAGTCATAGAATGGAGGTGTGTGAAGTCATAGAATGGATGTGTGTGAAGTCATAAGGGAGGTGTGTGAAGTCACAGAATTGAAGTGTGTGAAGTCACAGAATGGAGGTGTGTGAAGTCATAGAATGAAAGGGTGTGAAGTCAGAGCCGAGGTGTGTGAACTCAGATTGGAGGTGTGGGAAGTCACAATGGAGGTGTGTGAAGTTATAGAATGGAGGTGTGTGAAGTCACAGAATGGAGGGGTGTGAATTCAAAGACTGGAGGTGTGTGAAGTCATAGAATGGAGGTGTGTGAACTCATAGAATGGAGGTGTGTGAAGTCACAGATTGAAGGTGCGTTAAGCCACAGAATGGACGTTTGTGAACTCAGAATGGAGGTGTGTGAAGTCACAGAATGGAGGTGTGGGAAGTCATAGAATGGAGTTGTGTGAAGTCACAGAATGGAGGTGTGTGAATTAATAGAATGGAGGTTTGAGAAATCATAGAATGGAGGTGTGTGAAGTCACAGAATGGAGGTGTGTGAAGTCACAGAACGGAGGTGTGTGAAGTCACTGAATGGAGGTGTGTGAACTCACAATGGAGGTGTGTGAAGTCAAAGAATGGAGGTGTGTGAAGTGAGAATTGAGGTGTGTGAAGTCACGGAATTGAGGTGTGTGAACTCAGAATGGAGGTGTGTGAAGTCACAGAATGGAGGTTTGTGAAGTCACAGAATGGAGGTGTGTGAAGTCATAGAATGGAGCTGTGTGAAGTCAGATTGGAGGTGTGTGAAGTCACAGAGTGGAGGTGTGTGAACTCAGAATGGAGGTGTGTGAAGTCACAGAATGGAGGTGTGTGAAGTCATAGAATGGATGTGTGAGAAGTCATAATGGAGGTGTGTGAAGTCACAGAATTGAGGTGTGTGAAGTCACAGAATGGAGGTGTGTGAAGTCATAGAATGGAGTTGTGTGAAGTCGTAGAATGGAGGTGTGTGAAGTCATAGAATGGATGTTTGTTAAGAAAGAATGAAGGTGTCTTAAGTCATAGAATGGAGGTGTGTGAAGGCACAGAACGGAGGTGTGTGAAGTCATAGAATGGAGCTATGTGAAGTTAGAATGGAGGTGTGTGAAGTCACAGAATGGTGGTGTGTGAACTCAGAATGGAGGTGTGTGAAGTCACAGAATGGAGGTGTGTTAAGTCACAGAACGGAGGTATTTGATCTCAGAATGGAGGTGTGTGAAGACACAGAATGGAGGTGTGTGAAGTCATAGAATGGAGGTGTGTGCAATCATAGAATGGAGGTGTGTGAAGTCATAGAATGGAGTTGTGTGAAGTCAGAATGGAGGTGTGCGAAGTCACAGAATGGATGTGTGTGAAGTCATAATGGAGGTGTGTGAAGTCACAGAATGAAGGTGTGTGAAGTCATAGAATGGAGGTGTGTGAAGTCATAGAATTGAGGTGTGTGAATTCATCGAATGGAGGTGTGTTAAGTCACAGAACAGAGGTGTTTGAACTCAGAATGGAGGTGTTTGAAGTCACAGAATGGAGGTGGGTGAAGTCATAGAATGGATGTGTGAGAAGTCATAATGGAGGTGTGTGAAGTCACAGAATTGAGGTGTGTGAAGTCACAGAATGGAGGTGTGTGAAGTCATAGAATGGAGGTGTGTGAAGTCACAGAATGGAGGTGTGTTAAGTCACAGAACGGAGGTATTTGAACTCAGAATGGAGGTGTGTGAAGACACAGAATGGAGGTGTGTGAAGTCATAGAATGGAGGTGTGTGAAATCAGAATGGAGGTGTGCGAAGTCACAGAATGGATGTGTGTGAAGTCATAGAATGGAGGTGTGCGAAGTCACAGAATGGACGTGTGTGAAGTCATAGAATGGAGGTGTGTGAAGTCATAGAATGGATGTGTGTGAAGTCATAATGGAGGTGTGTGAAGTCACAGAATGGAGGTGTGTGAAGTCATAGAATGGAGGTGTGTGAAGTCATAGAATGGATGTGTGTGAAGTCATAATGGAGGTGTGTGAAGTCACAGAATGAAGGTGTGTGAAGTCACAGAATGGAGGTGTGTTAAGTCACAGAATGGAGGTGTGTGAACTCAGAATGGAGGTGTGTGAAGTCACAGAATCTAGGCGTGTAAAGTCATAGAATGGAGGTCTGTGAAGTCATAGAATGGAGGTGTGTGAAGTCATAATGGAGGCGAGTGAAGTCACAGAATTGAGGTGTGTGAAGTCACATAATGGAGGTGTGTGTAGTCATAGAATGAAAGTGTGTGTAGTCAGAACCGAGGTGTGTGAACTCAGATTGGAGGTGTGGGAAGTCACAATGGAAGTGTGTGAAGTTACAGAATGGAGGTGTGTGAAGTCATAGAATGGAGGGGTGTGAACTCAAAGACTGGAGGTGTGTGAAGTCATAGAATGGAGGTGTGTGAACTCATAGAATGGAGGTGTGTGAAGTCACAGAATGAATGTGAGTTAAGTGACAGAATGGAGGTTTGTGAACTCAGAATGGAGGTGTGCGAAGTCACAGAATGGAGGTGTGGGAAGTCATAGAATGGAGTTGTGTGAAGTCACAGAATGGAGGTGTGTGAACTCACAATGGAGGTGTGCGAAGTCAAAGAATGAAGGTGTGTGAAATGAGAATTGAGGTGTGTGAAGTCACGGAATTGAGGTGTGTGAACTCAGAATGGAGGTGTGTGAAGGCACAGAATGGAGGTTTGTTAAGTCACAGAATGGATGTGTGTGAATTCATAGAATGGAGCTGTGTGAAGTCAGATTGGAGGTGTGTGAAGTCACAGAGTGGATGTGTGTGAACTCAGAATGGAGGTGTGTGAAGTCACAGAATGGAGGTGTGTGAAGTCATAGAATGGATGTTTGTGAAGTCATAATGGAGGTGTGTGAAGTCACAGAATTGAGGTGTGTGAAGTCACAGAATGGAGGTGTGTGAAGTCATAGAATGAAGTTGTGTGAAGTCGTAGAATGGAGGTGTGTGAAGTCATAGAATGGATGTTTGTTAAGTAAGAATGAAGGTGTGTTAAGTCATAGAATGGAGGTGTGCGAAGGCACAGAACGGAGGTGTGTGAAGTCATAGAATGGAGCTATGTGAAGTTAGAATGGAGGTGTGTGAAGTTACAGAATAGTGGTGTGTGAACTCAGAATGGAGGTGTGTGAAGTCACAGAATGGAGGTGTGTTAAGTCACAGAACGGAGGTATTTGAACTCAGAATGTAGGTGTGTGAAGACACAGAATGGAGGTGTGTGAAGTCATAGAATGGAGGTGTGTGAAATCATAGAATGGAGGTGTGTGAAGTCATAGAATGGAGTTGTGTGAAGTCAGAATGGAGGTGTGCGAAGTCACAGAATGGATGTGTGTGAAGTCATAGAATGGAGGTGTGTGAAGTCATAGAATGGATGTGTGTGAAGTCATAATGGAGGTGTGTGAAGTCACAGAATGGAGGTGTGTGAAGTCATAGAATGGAGGTGTGTGAAGTCATAGAATGGATGTGTGTGAAGTCATAATGGAGGTGTGTGAAGTCACAGAATGAAGGTGTGTGAAGTCATAGAATGGAGGTGTGTGAAGTCATAGAATGGAGGTGTGTGAATTCATCGAATGGAGGTGTGTTAAGTCACAGAACGGAGGTGTTTGAACTCAGAATGGAGGTGTTTGAAGTCACAGAATGGAGGTGTGTGAAGTCATAGAATGTAGCTGTGTGAAGGCAGATTGGAGGTGTGTGACCTCACAGAATGGAGGTGTGTGAACTCAGAATGGAGGTGTGTGAAGTCACAGAATTGAGGTGTGTGAAGTCATAGAATGGAGGTGTATGAAGTCATAGAATGGATGTGTGTGAAGTCATAAGGGAGGTGTGTGAAGTCACAGAATTGAAGTGTGTGAAGTCACAGAATGGAGGTGTGTGAAGTCATAGAATGAAAGTGTGTGAAGTCAGAGCCGAGGTGTGTGAACTCAGATTGGAGGTGTGGGAAGTCACAATGGAGGTGTGTGAAGTTATAGAATGGAGGTGTGTGAAGTCACAGAATGGAGTGGTGTGAATTCAAAGACTGGAGGTGTGTGAAGTCATAGAATGGAGGTGTGTGAACTCATAGAATGGAGGTGTGTGAAGTCACAGAATGAAGGTGCGTTAAGCCACAGAATGGACGTTTGTGAACTCAGAATGGAGGTGTGTGAAGTCACAGAATGGAGGTGTGGGAAGTCATAGAATGGAGTTGTGTGAAGTCACAGAATGGAGGTGTGTGAATTAATAGAATGGAGGTTTGAGAAATCATAGAATGGAGGTGTGTGAAGTCACATAATGGAGGTGTGTGAAGTCACAGAACGGAGGTGTGTGAAGTCACTGAATGGAGGTGTGTGAACTCACAATGGAGGTGTGTGAAGTCAAAGAATGGAGGTGTGTGAAGTGAGAATTGAGGTGTGTGAAGTCACGGAATTGAGGTGTGTGAACTCAGAATGGAGGTGTGTGAAGTCACAGAATGGAGGTTTCTGAAGTCACAGAATGGAGGTGTGTGAAGTCATAGAATGGAGCTGTGTGAAGTCAGATTGGAGGTGTGTGAAGTCACAGAGTGGAGGTGTGTGAACTCAGAATGGAGGTGTGTGAAGTCACAGAATGGAGGTGTGTGAAGTCATAGAATGGATGTGTGAGAAGTCATAATGGAGGTGTGTGAAGTCACAGAATTGAGGTGTGTGAAGTCACAGAATGGAGGTGTGTGAAGTCATAGAATGGAGTTGTGTGAAGTCGTAGAATGGAGGTGTGTGAAGTCATAGAATGGATGTTTGTTAAGAAAGAATGAAGGTGTGTTAAGTCATAGAATGGAGGTGTGTGAAGGCACAGAACGGAGGTGTGTGAAGTCATAGAATGGAGCTATGTGAAGTTAGAATGGAGGTGTGTGAAGTCACAGAATGGTGGTGTGTGTGAACTCAGAATGGAGGTGTGTGAAGTCACAGAATGGAGGTGTGTTAAGTCACAGAACGGAGGTATTTGATCTCAGAATGGAGGTGTGTGAAGACACAGATGGAGGTGTGTGAAGTCATAGAATGGAGGTGTGTGAAATCATAGAATGGAGGTGTGTGAAGTCATAGAATGGAGTTGTGTGAAGTCAGAATGGAGGTGTGCGAAGTCACAGAATGGATGTGTGTGAAGTCATAGAATGGAGGTGTGTGAAGTCATAGAATGGATGTGTGTGAAGTCATAATGGAGGTGTGTGAAGTCACAGAATGGAGGTGTGTGAAGTCAGATTGGAGGTGTGTGAAGTCACAGAATGGAGGTGTGTTAAGTCACAGAACTGAGGTGTTTGAACTCAGAATGGAGGTGTGTGAAGTCATAGAATGGAGTTGTGTGAAGTCGTAGAATGGAGGTGTGTGAAGTCATAGAATGGATGTTTGTTAAGAAAGAATGAAGGTGTGTTAAGTGATAGAATGGAGGTGTGCGAAGGCACAGAACGGAGGGGGTGTGAAGTCATAGAATGGAGCTATGTGAAGTTAGAATGGAGGTGTGTGAAGTCACAGAATGGTGGTGTGTGAACTCAGAATGGAGGTGTGTGAAGTCACAGAATGGAGGTGTGTTAAGTCACAGAACGGAGGTATTTGAACTCAGAATGGAGGTGTGTGAAGACACAGAATGGAGGTGTGTGAAGTCATAGAATGGAGGTGTGTGAAATCAGAATGGAGGTGTGCGAAGTCACAGAATGGATGTGTGTGAAGTCATAGAATGGAGGTGTGCGAAGTCACAAAATGGATGTGTGTGAAGTCATAGAATGGAGGTGTGTGAAGTCATAGAATGGATGTGTGTGAAGTCATAATGGAGGTGTGTGAAGTCACAGAATGGAGGTGTGTGAAGTCATAGAATGGAGGTGTGTGAAGTCATAGAATGGATGTGTGTGAAGTCATAATGGAGGTGTGTGAAGTCACAGAATGAAGGTGTGTGAAGTCATAGAATGGAGGTGTGTGAAGTCATAGAATTGAGGTGTGTGAATTCATCGAATGGAGGTGTGTTAAGTCACAGAACGGAGATGTTTGAACTCAGAATGGAGGTGTTTGAAGTCACAGAATGGAGGTGTGTGAAGTCATAGAATGTAGCTGTGTGAAGGCAGATTGGAGGTGTGTGAAGTCACAGAATGGAGGTGTGTGAACTCAGAATGGAGGTGTGTGAAGTCACAGAATTGAGGTGTGTGAAGTCATAGAATGGAGGTGTGTGAAGTCATAGAATGGATGTGTGTGAAGTCATAATGGAGGTGTGTGAAGTCACAGAATTGAGGTGTGTGAAGTCACAGAATGGAGGTGTGTGAAGTCACAGAATGAAAGTGTGTAAAGTCAGAACCGAGGTGTGTGAACTCAGATTGGAGGTGTGGGAAGTCACAATGGAGGTGTGTGAAGTTATAGAATGGAGGTGTGTGAAGTCACAGAATGGAGGGGTGTGAATTCAAAGATTGGAGGTGTGTGAAGTCATAGAATGGAGGTGTGTGAACTCATAGAATGGAGGTGTGTGAAGTCACCGAATGAAGGTGCGTTAAGTCACAGAATGGAGGTTTGTGAACTCAGAATGGAGGTGTATGAAGTCACAGAATGGAGGTGTGGGAAGTCATAGAATGGAGTTGTGTGAAGTCACAGAATGGAGGTGTGTGAATTAATAGAATGGAGGTGTGAGAAATCATAGAATGGAGGTGTGTGAAGTCACAGAATGGAGGTGTGTGAAGTCACAGAATGGAGGTGTGTGAAGTCACAGAATGGAGGTGTGTGAACTCACAATGGAGGTGTGTGAAGTCAAAGAATGGAGGTGTGTGAAGTGAGAATTGAGGTGTGTGAAGTCCCGGAATTGAGGTGTGTGATCTCAGAATGGAGATGTGTGAAGTCACAGAATGGAGGTTTGTGAAGTCACAGAATGGAGGTGTGTGAAGTCATAGAATGGAGCTGTGTGAAGTCAGATTGGAGATGTGTGAAGTCACAGAATGGAGGTGTGTGAACTCAGAATGGAGGTGTGTGAAGTCACAGAATGGAGGTGTGTGAAGTCATAGAACGGATGTTTGTGAAGTCATAATGGAGGTGTGTGAAGTCACAGAATTGAGGTGTGTGAAGTCACAGAATGGAGGTGTGTGAAGTCATAGAATGGAGGTGTGTGAAGTCATAGAATGGAGGTGTGTGAAGTCATAGAATGGATGTTTGTTAAGTAAGAATGAAGGTGTGTTAAGTGATAGAATGGAGGTGTGCGAAGGCACAGAATGGAGGTGTGTGAAGTCATAGAATGGAGGTGTGTGAAATCATAGAATGGAGGTGTGGGAATTCAGAGAAGGAGCTGTGTGAAGTCAGAATGGAGGTGTGCGAAGTCACAGAATGGAGGATTGTGAAGTCATAGAATGGAGGTGTGTGAAGTCATAGAATGGATGTGTGTGAAGTCACAGAATGGAGGTGTGTGATGTCACAGAATGGAGGTGTGTGAAGTCATAGAATGGAGCTGTGTGAAGTCAGATTTGAGGTGTGTGAAGTCACAGAATGGAGGTGTGTTAAGTCACAGAACGGAGGTGTTTGAACTCAGAATGGAGGTGTGTGAAGTCACACAATGCAGGTGTGTGAAGTCATAGAATGGAACTGTGTGAAGTCAGATTTGAGGTGTGTGAAGTCACAGAATGGAGGTGTGTGAACTCAGAATGGAGGTGTGTGAAGTCACAGAATTGAGGTGTGTGAAGTCATAGAATGGAGGTGTGTGAAGTCATAGAATGGAGCTGTGTGAAGTCATAATGGAGGTGTGTGAAGTCACAGAATTGAGGTGTGTGAAGTCACAGAATGGAGGTGTGTGAAGTCATAGAATGGAGGTGTGTGAAGTCAGTGAATGGATGTTTGTTAAGTAAGAATGAAGGTGTGTTAAGTCATAGAATGGAGGTGTGTGAAGGCACAGAATGGAGGTGTGTGAAGTCATAGAATGGATCTGTGTGAAGTCAGAATGGAGGTGTGTGAAGTCACAGAATGGAGGTGTGTGAACTGAGAATGGAGGTGTGTGAAGTCACAGAATGGAGGTGTGTTAAGTCACAGAATGGAGGTGTGTGAACTCAGAATGGAGGTGTGTGAAGTCACAGAATCTAGGCGTGTAAAGTCATAGAATGCAGGTCTGTGAAGTCATAGAATGGAGGTGTGTGAAGTCATAATGGAGGCGTGTGAAGTCACAGAATTGAGGTGTGTGAAGTCACATAATGGAGGTGTGTGTAGTCATAGAATGAAAGTGTGTGTAGTCAGAACCGAGGTGTGTGAACTCAGATTGGAGGTGTGGGAAGTCACAATGGAAGTGTGTGAAGTTACAGAATGGAGGTGTGTGAAGTCATAGAATGGAGGGGTGTGAATTCAAAGACTGGAGGTGTGTGAAGTCATAGAATGGAGGTGTGTGAACTCATAGAATGGAGGTGTGTGAAGTCACAGAATGAAGGTGAGTTAAGTGACAGAATGGAGGTTTGTGAACTCAGAATGGAGGTGTGTGAAGTCACAGAATGGAGGTGTGGGAAGTCATAGAATGGAGTTGTGTGAAGTCACAGAATGGAGGTGTGTGAACTCACAATGGAGGTGTGTGAAGTCAAAGAATGGAGGTGTGTGAAGTGAGAATTGAGGTGTGTGAAGTCACGGAATTGAGGTGTGTGTACTCAGAATGGAGGTGTGTGAAGGCACAGAATGGAGGTTTGTGAAGTCACAGAATGGATGTGTGTGAATTCATAGAATGGAGCTGTGTGAAGTCAGATTGGAGGTGTGTGAAGTCACAGAGTGGAGGTGTGTGAACTCAGAATGGAGGTGTGTGAAGTCACAGAATGGAGGTGTGTGAAGTCATAGAATGGAGCTATGTGAAGTTAGAATGGAGGTGTGTGAAGTCACAGAATGGTGGTGTGTGAACTCAGAATGGAGGTGTGTGAAGTCACAGAATGGAGGTGTGTTAAGTCACAGAACGGAGGTATTTGAACTCAGAATGGAGGTGTGTGAAGACACAGAATGGAGGTGTGTGAAGTCATAGAATGGAGGTGTGTGAAATCAGAATGGAGGTGTGCGAAGTCACAGAATGGATGTGTGTGAAGTCATAGAATGGAGGTGTGCGAAGTCACA
Source organism: Megascapheus bottae (assembly GCA_024803745.1). Lineage (NCBI taxonomy): Eukaryota > Metazoa > Chordata > Mammalia > Rodentia > Geomyidae > Megascapheus > Megascapheus bottae. Next base: position 42,748 of record JANJXV010001517.1, on the reverse strand, counting down.
AAATGGATGTGTGTGAAGTCATAGAATGGAGGTGTGTGAAGTCATAGAATGGATGTGTGTGAAGTCATAATGGAGGTGTGTGAAGTCACAGAATGGAGGTGTGTGAAGTCATAGAATGGAGGTGTGTGAAGTCATAGAATGGATGTGTGTGAAGTCATAATGGAGGTGTGTGAAGTCACAGAATGAAGGTGTGTGAAGTCATAGAATGGAGGTGTGTGAAGTCATAGAATTGAGGTGTGTGAATTCATCGAATGGAGGTGTGTTAAGTCACAGAACGGAGATGTTTGAACTCAGAATGGAGGTGTTTGAAGTCACAGAATGGAGGTGTGTGAAGTCATAGAATGTAGCTGTGTGAAGGCAGATTGGAGGTGTGTGAAGTCACAGAATGGAGGTGTGTGAACTCAGAATGGAGGTGTGTGAAGTCACAGAATTGAGGTGTGTGAAGTCATAGAATGGAGGTGTGTGAAGTCATAGAATGGATGTGTGTGAAGTCATAATGGAGGTGTGTGAAGTCACAGAATTGAGGTGTGTGAAGTCACAGAATGGAGGTGTGTGAAGTCACAGAATGAAAGTGTGTAAAGTCAGAACCGAGGTGTGTGAACTCAGATTGGAGGTGTGGGAAGTCACAATGGAGGTGTGTGAAGTTATAGAATGGAGGTGTGTGAAGTCACAGAATGGAGGGGTGTGAATTCAAAGATTGGAGGTGTGTGAAGTCATAGAATGGAGGTGTGTGAACTCATAGAATGGAGGTGTGTGAAGTCACCGAATGAAGGTGCGTTAAGTCACAGAATGGAGGTTTGTGAACTCAGAATGGAGGTGTGTGAAGTCACAGAATGGAGGTGTGGGAAGTCATAGAATGGAGTTGTGTGAAGTCACAGAATGGAGGTGTGTGAATTAATAGAATGGAGGTGTGAGAAATCATAGAATGGAGGTGTGTGAAGTCACAGAATGGAGGTGTGTGAAGTCACAAAATGGAGGTGTGTGAAGTCACAGAATGGAGGTGTGTGAACTCACAATGGAGGTGTGTGAAGTCATAGAATGGATGTGTGTGAAGTCATAATGGAGGTGTGTGAAGTCACAGAATTGAGGTGTGTGAAGTCACAGAATGAAAGTGTGTAAAGTCAGAACCGAGGTGTGTGAACTCAGATTGGAGGTGTGGGAAGTCACAATGGAGGTGTGTGAAGTTATAGAATGGAGGTGTGTGAAGTCACAGAATGGAGGGGTGTGAATTCAAAGATTGGAGGTGTGTGAAGTCATAGAATGGAGGTGTGTGAACTCATAGAATGGAGGTGTGTGAAGTCACCGAATGAAGGTGCGTTAAGTCACAGAATGGAGGTTTGTGAACTCAGAATGGAGGTGTATGAAGTCACAGAATGGAGGTGTGGGAAGTCATAGAATGGAGTTGTGTGAAGTCACAGAATGGAGGTGTGTGAATTAATAGAATGGAGGTGTGAGAAATCATAGAATGGAGGTGTGTGAAGTCACAGAATGGAGGTGTGTGAAGTCACAGAATGGAGGTGTGTGAAGTCACAGAATGGAGGTGTGTGAACTCACAATGGAGGTGTGTGAAGTCAAAGAATGGAGGTGTGTGAAGTGAGAATTGAGGTGTGTGAAGTCCCGGAATTGAGGTGTGTGATCTCAGAATGGAGATGTGTGAAGTCACAGAATGGAGGTTTGTGAAGTCACAGAATGGAGGTGTGTGAAGTCATAGAATGGAGCTGTGTGAAGTCAGATTGGAGATGTGTGAAGTCACAGAATGGAGGTGTGTGAACTCAGAATGGAGGTGTGTGAAGTCACAGAATGGAGGTGTGTGAAGTCATAGAACGGATGTTTGTGAAGTCATAATGGAGGTGTGTGAAGTCACAGAATTGAGGTGTGTGAAGTCACAGAATGGAGGTGTGTGAAGTCATAGAATGGAGGTGTGTGAAGTCATAGAATGGAGGTGTGTGAAGTCATAGAATGGATGTTTGTTAAGTAAGAATGAAGGTGTGTTAAGTGATAGAATGGAGGTGTGCGAAGGCACAGAATGGAGGTGTGTGAAGTCATAGAATGGAGGTGTGTGAAATCATAGAATGGAGGTGTGGGAATTCAGAGAAGGAGCTGTGTGAAGTCAGAATGGAGGTGTGCGAAGTCACAGAATGGAGGATTGTGAAGTCATAGAATGGAGGTGTGTGAAGTCATAGAATGGATGTGTGTGAAGTCACAGAATGGAGGTGTGTGATGTCACAGAATGGAGGTGTGTGAAGTCATAGAATGGAGCTGTGTGAAGTCAGATTTGAGGTGTGTGAAGTCACAGAATGGAGGTGTGTTAAGTCACAGAACGGAGGTGTTTGAACTCAGAATGGAGGTGTGTGAAGTCACACAATGCAGGTGTGTGAAGTCATAGAATGGAACTGTGTGAAGTCAGATTTGAGGTGTGTGAAGTCACAGAATGGAGGTGTGTGAACTCAGAATGGAGGTGTGTGAAGTCACAGAATTGAGGTGTGTGAAGTCATAGAATGGAGGTGTGTGAAGTCATAGAATGGAGCTGTGTGAAGTCATAATGGAGGTGTGTGAAGTCACAGAATTGAGGTGTGTGAAGTCACAGAATGGAGGTGTGTGAAGTCATAGAATGGAGGTGTGTGAAGTCAGTGAATGGATGTTTGTTAAGTAAGAATGAAGGTGTGTTAAGTCATAGAATGGAGGTGTGTGAAGGCACAGAATGGAGGTGTGTGAAGTCATAGAATGGATCTGTGTGAAGTCAGAATGGAGGTGTGTGAAGTCACAGAATGGAGGTGTGTGAACTGAGAATGGAGGTGTGTGAAGTCACAGAATGGAGGTGTGTTAAGTCACAGAATGGAGGTGTGTGAACTCAGAATGGAGGTGTGTGAAGTCACAGAATCTAGGCGTGTAAAGTCATAGAATGCAGGTCTGTGAAGTCATAGAATGGAGGTGTGTGAAGTCATAATGGAGGCGTGTGAAGTCACAGAATTGAGGTGTGTGAAGTCACATAATGGAGGTGTGTGTAGTCATAGAATGAAAGTGTGTGTAGTCAGAACCGAGGTGTGTGAACTCAGATTGGAGGTGTGGGAAGTCACAATGGAAGTGTGTGAAGTTACAGAATGGAGGTGTGTGAAGTCATAGAATGGAGGGGTGTGAATTCAAAGACGGGAGGTGTGTGAAGTCATAGAATGGAGGTGTGTGAACTCATAGAATGGAGGTGTGTGAAGTCACAGAATGAAGGTGAGTTAAGTGACAGAATGGAGGTTTGTGAACTCAGAATGGAGGTGTGTGAAGTCACAGAATGGAGGTGTGGGAAGTCATAGAATGGAGTTGTGTGAAGTCACAGAATGGAGGTGTGTGAACTCACAATGGAGGTGTGTGAAGTCAAAGAATGGAGGTGTGTGAAGTGAGAATTGAGGTGTGTGAAGTCACGGAATTGAGGTGTGTGTACTCAGAATGGAGGTGTGTGAAGGCACAGAATGGAGGTTTGTGAAGTCACAGAATGGATGTGTGTGAATTCATAGAATGGAGCTGTGTGAAGTCAGATTGGAGGTGTGTGAAGTCACAGAGTGGAGGTGTGTGAACTCAGAATGGAGGTGTGTGAAGTCACAGAATGGAGGTGTGTGAAGTCATAGAATGGAGCTATGTGAAGTTAGAATGGAGGTGTGTGAAGTCACAGAATGGTGGTGTGTGAACTCAGAATGGAGGTGTGTGAAGTCACAGAATGGAGGTGTGTTAAGTCACAGAACGGAGGTATTTGAACTCAGAATGGAGGTGTGTGAAGACACAGAATGGAGGTGTGTGAAGTCATAGAATGGAGGTGTGTGAAATCAGAATGGAGGTGTGCGAAGTCACAGAATGGATGTGTGTGAAGTCATAGAATGGAGGTGTGCGAAGTCACAAAATGGATGTGTGTGAAGTCATAGAATGGAGGTGTGTGAAGTCATAGAATGGATGTGTGTGAAGTCATAATGGAGGTGTGTGAAGTCACAGAATGGAGGTGTGTGAAGTCATAGAATGGAGGTGTGTGAAGTCATAGAATGGATGTGTGTGAAGTCATAATGGAGGTGTGTGAAGTCACAGAATGAAGGTGTGTGAAGTCATAGAATGGAGGTGTGTGAAGTCATAGAATTGAGGTGTGTGAATTCATCGAATGGAGGTGTGTTAAGTCACAGAACGGAGATGTTTGAACTCAGAATGGAGGTGTTTGAAGTCACAGAATGGAGGTGTGTGAAGTCATAGAATGTAGCTGTGTGAAGGCAGATTGGAGGTGTGTGAAGTCACAGAATGGAGGTGTGTGAACTCAGAATGGAGGTGTGTGAAGTCACAGAATTGAGGTGTGTGAAGTCATAGAATGGAGGTGTGTGAAGTCATAGAATGGATGTGTGTGAAGTCATAATGGAGGTGTGTGAAGTCACAGAATTGAGGTGTGTGAAGTCACAGAATGGAGGTGTGTGAAGTCACAGAATGAAAGTGTGTAAAGTCAGAACCGAGGTGTGTGAACTCAGATTGGAGGTGTGGGAAGTCACAATGGAGGTGTGTGAAGTTATAGAATGGAGGTGTGTGAAGTCACAGAATGGAGGGGTGTGAATTCAAAGATTGGAGGTGTGTGAAGTCATAGAATGGAGGTGTGTGAACTCATAGAATGGAGGTGTGTGAAGTCACCGAATGAAGGTGCGTTAAGTCACAGAATGGAGGTTTGTGAACTCAGAATGGAGGTGTGTGAAGTCACAGAATGGAGGTGTGGGAAGTCATAGAATGGAGTTGTGTGAAGTCACAGAATGGAGGTGTGTGAATTAATAGAATGGAGGTGTGAGAAATCATAGAATGGAGGTGTGTGAAGTCACAGAATGGAGGTGTGTGAAGTCACAAAATGGAGGTGTGTGAAGTCACAGAATGGAGGTGTGTGAACTCACAATGGAGGTGTGTGAAGTCAAAGAATGGAGGTGTGTGAAGTGAGAATTGAGGTGTGTGAAGTCACGGAATTGAGGTGTGTGATCTCAGAATGGAGATGTGTGAAGTCACAGAATGGAGGTTTGTGAAGTCACAGAATGGAGGTGTGTGAAGTCATAGAATGGAGCTGTGTGAAGTCAGATTGGAGATGTGTGAAGTCACAGAATGGAGGTGTGTGAACTCAGAATGGAGGTGTGTGAAGTCACAGAATGGAGGTGTGTGAAGTCATAGAACGGATGTTTGTGAAGTCATAATGGAGGTGTGTGAAGTCACAGAATTGAGGTGTGTGAAGTCACAGAATGGAGGTGTGTGAAGTCATAGAATGGAGGTGTGTGAAGTCATAGAATGGAGGTGTGTGAAGTCATAGAATGGATGTTTGTTAAGTAAGAATGAAGGTGTGTTAAGTGATAGAATGGAGGTGTGCGAAGGCACAGAATGGAGGTGTGTGAAGTCATAGAATGGAGGTGTGTGAAATCATAGAATGGAGGTGTGGGAATTCAGAGAAGGAGCTGTGTGAAGTCAGAATGGAGGTGTGCGAAGTCACAGAATGGAGGATTGTGAAGTCATAGAATGGAGGTGTGTGAAGTCATAGAATGGATGTGTGTGAAGTCACAGAATGGAGGTGTGTGATGTCACAGAATGGAGGTGTGTGAAGTCATAGAATGGAGCTGTGTGAAGTCAGATTTGAGGTGTGTGAAGTCACAGAATGGAGGTGTGTTAAGTCACAGAACGGAGGTGTTTGAACTCAGAATGGAGGTGTGTGAAGTCACACAATGCAGGTGTGTGAAGTCATAGAATGGAACTGTGTGAAGTCAGATTTGAGGTGTGTGAAGTCACAGAATGGAGGTGTGTGAACTCAGAATGGAGGTGTGTGAAGTCACAGAATTGAGGTGTGTGAAGTCATAGAATGGAGGTGTGTGAAGTCATAGAATGGAGCTGTGTGAAGTCATAATGGAGGTGTGTGAAGTCACAGAATTGAGGTGTGTGAAGTCACAGAATGGAGGTGTGTGAAGTCATAGAATGGAGGTGTGTGAAATCAGTGAATGGATGTTTGTTAAGTAAGAATGAAGGTGTGTTAAGTCATAGAATGGAGGTGTGTGAAGGCACAGAATGGAGGTGTGTGAAGTCATAGAATGGATCTGTGTGAAGTCAGAATGGAGGTGTGTGAAGTCACAGAATGGAGGTGTGTGAACTGAGAATGGAGGTGTGTGAAGTCACAGAATGGAGGTGTGTTAAGTCACAGAATGGAGGTGTGTGAACTCAGAATGGAGGTGTGTGAAGTCACAGAATCTAGGCGTGTAAAGTCATAGAATGCAGGTCTGTGAAGTCATAGAATGGAGGTGTGTGAAGTCATAATGGAGGCGTGTGAAGTCACAGAATTGAGGTGTGTGAAGTCACATAATGGAGGTGTGTGTAGTCATAGAATGAAAGTGTGTGTAGTCAGAACCGAGGTGTGTGAACTCAGATTGGAGGTGTGGGAAGTCACAATGGAAGTGTGTGAAGTTACAGAATGGAGGTGTGTGAAGTCATAGAATGGAGGGGTGTGAATTCAAAGACTGGAGGTGTGTGAAGTCATAGAATGGAGGTGTGTGAACTCATAGAATGGAGGTGTGTGAAGTCACAGAATGAAGGTGAGTTAAGTGACAGAATGGAGGTTTGTGAACTCAGAATGGAGGTGTGTGAAGTCACAGAATGGAGGTGTGGGAAGTCATAGAATGGAGTTGTGTGAAGTCACAGAATGGAGGTGTGTGAACTCACAATGGAGGTGTGCGAAGTCAAAGAATGAAGGTGTGTGAAATGAGAATTGAGGTGTGTGAAGTCACGGAATTGAGGTGTGTGAACTCAGAATGGAGGTGTGTGAAGGCACAGAATGGAGGTTTGTGAAGTCACAGAATGGATGTGTGTGAATTCATAGAATGGAGCTGTGTGAAGTCAGATTGGAGGTGTGTGAAGTCACAGAGTGGAGGTGTGTGAACTCAGAATGGAGGTGTGTGAAGTCACAGAATGGAGGTGTGTGAAGTCATAGAATGGATGTTTGTGAAGTCATAATGGAGGTGTGTGAAGTCACAGAATTGAGGTGTGTGAATTCACAGAATGGAGGTGTGTGAAGTCATAGAATGGAGTTGTGTGAAGTCGTAGAATGGAGGTGTGTGAAGTCATAGAATGGATGTTTGTTAAGTAAGAATGAAGGTGTGTTAAGTCATAGAATGGAGGTGTGCGAAGGCACAGAACGGAGGTGTGTGAAGTCATAGAATGGAGCTATGTGAAGTTAGAATGGAGGTGTGTGAAGTCACAGAATGGTGGTGTGTGAACTCAGAATGGAGGTGTGTGAAGTCACAGAATGGAGGTGTGTTAAGTCACAGAACGGAGGTATTTGAACTCAGAATGGAGGTGTGTGAAGACACAGAATGGAGGTGTGTGAAGTCATAGAATGGAGGTGTGTGAAATCATAGAATGGAGGTGTGTGAAGTCATAGAATGGAGTTGTGTGAAGTCAGAATGGAGGTGTGCGAAGTCACAGAATGGATGTGTGTGAAGTCATAGAATGGAGGTGTGTGAAGTCATAGAATGGATGTGTGTGAAGTCATAATGGAGGTGTGTGAAGTCACAGAATGGAGGTGTGTGAAGTCATAGAATGGAGGTGTGTGAAGTCATAGAATGGATGTGTGTGAAGTCATAATGGAGGTGTGTGAAGTCACAGAATTGAGGTGTGTGAAGTCACAGAATGGAGGTGTGTGAAGTCATAGAATGGAGGTGTGTGAAGTCAGTGAATGGATGTTTGTTAAGTAAGAATGAAGGTGTGTTAAGTCATAGAATGGAGGTGTGTGAAGGCACAGAATGGAGGTGTGTGAAGTCATAGAATGGATCTGTGTGAAGTCAGAATGGAGGTGTGTGAAGTCACAGAATGGAGGTGTGTGAACTGAGAATGGAGGTGTGTGAAGTCACAGAATGGAGGTGTGTTAAGTCACAGAATGGAGGTGTGTGAACTCAGAATGGAGGTGTGTGAAGTCACAGAATCTAGGCGTGTAAAGTCATAGAATGCAGGTCTGTGAAGTCATAGAATGGAGGTGTGTGAAGTCATAATGGAGGCGTGTGAAGTCACAGAATTGAGGTGTGTGAAGTCACATAATGGAGGTGTGTGTAGTCATAGAATGAAAGTGTGTGTAGTCAGAACCGAGGTGTGTGAACTCAGATTGGAGGTGTGGGAAGTCACAATGGAAGTGTGTGAAGTTACAGAATGGAGGTGTGTGAAGTCATAGAATGGAGGGGTGTGAATTCAAAGACTGGAGGTGTGTGAAGTCATAGAATGGAGGTGTGTGAACTCATAGAATGGAGGTGTGTGAAGTCACAGAATGAAGGTGAGTTAAGTGACAGAATGGAGGTTTGTGAACTCAGAATGGAGGTGTGTGAAGTCACAGAATGGAGGTGTGGGAAGTCATAGAATGGAGTTGTGTGAAGTCACAGAATGGAGGTGTGTGAACTCACAATGGAGGTGTGCGAAGTCAAAGAATGAAGGTGTGTGAAATGAGAATTGAGGTGTGTGAAGTCACGGAATTGAGGTGTGTGAACTCAGAATGGAGGTGTGTGAAGGCACAGAATGGAGGTTTGTGAAGTCACAGAATGGATGTGTGTGAATTCATAGAATGGAGCTGTGTGAAGTCAGATTGGAGGTGTGTGAAGTCACAGAGTGGAGGTGTGTGAACTCAGAATGGAGGTGTGTGAAGTCACAGAATGGAGGTGTGTGAAGTCATAGAATGGATGTTTGTGAAGTCATAATGGAGGTGTGTGAAGTCACAGAATTGAGGTGTGTGAATTCACAGAATGGAGGTGTGTGAAGTCATAGAATGGAGTTGTGTGAAGTCGTAGAATGGAGGTGTGTGAAGTCATAGAATGGATGTTTGTTAAGTAAGAATGAAGGTGTGTTAAGTCATAGAATGGAGGTGTGCGAAGGCACAGAACGGAGGTGTGTGAAGTCATAGAATGGAGCTATGTGAAGTTAGAATGGAGGTGTGTGAAGTCACAGAATGGTGGTGTGTGAACTCAGAATGGAGGTGTGTGAAGTCACAGAATGGAGGTGTGTTAAGTCACAGAACGGAGGTATTTGAACTCAGAATGGAGGTGTGTGAAGACACAGAATGGAGGTGTGTGAAGTCATAGAATGGAGGTGTGTGAAATCATAGAATGGAGGTGTGTGAAGTCATAGAATGGAGTTGTGTGAAGTCAGAATGGAGGTGTGCGAAGTCACAGAATGGATGTGTGTGAAGTCATAGAATGGAGGTGTGTGAAGTCATAGAATGGATGTGTGTGAAGTCATAATGGAGGTGTGTGAAGTCACAGAATGGAGGTGTGTGAAGTCATAGAATGGAGGTGTGTGAAGTCATAGAATGGAGGTGTGTGAATTCATCGAATGGAGGTGTGTTAAGTCACAGAACGGAGGTGTTTGAACTCAGAATGGAGGTGTTTGAAGTCACAGAATGGAGGTGTGTGAAGTCATAGAATGTAGCTGTGTGAAGGCAGATTGGAGGTGTGTGACCTCACAGAATGGAGGTGTGTGAACTCAGAATGGAGGTGTGTGAAGTCACAGAATTGAGGTGTGTGAAGTCATAGAATGGAGGTGTGTGAAGTCATAGAATGGATGTGTGTGAAGTCATAAGGGAGGTGTGTGAAGTCACAGAATTGAGGTGTGTGAAGTCACAGAATGGAGGTGTGTGAAGTCATAGAATGAAAGTGTGTGAAGTCAGAGCCGAGGTGTGTGAACTCAGATTGGAGGTGTGGGAAGTCACAATGGAGGTGTGTGAAGTTATAGAATGGAGGTGTGTGAAGTCACAGAATGGAGGGGTGTGAATTCAAAGACTGGAGGTGTGTGAAGTCATAGAATGGAGGTGTGTGAACTCATAGAATGGAGGTGTGTGAAGTCACAGAATGAAGGTGCGTTAAGCCACAGAATGGACGTTTGTGAACTCAGAATGGAGGTGTGTGAAGTCACAGAATGGAGGTGTGGGAAGTCATAGAATGGAGTTGTGTGAAGTCACAGAATGGAGGTGCGTGAATTAATAGAATGGAGGTTTGAGAAATCATAGAATGGAGGTGTGTGAAGTCACAGAATGGAGGTGTGTGAAGTCACAGAACGGAGGTGTGTGAAGTCACTGAATGGAGTGTGTGAACTCACAATGGAGGTGTGTGAAGTCAAAGAATGGAGGTGTGTGAAGTGAGAATTGAGGTGTGTGAAGTCACCGAATTGAGGTGTGTGAACTCAGAATGGAGGTGTGTGAAGTCACAGAATGGAGGTTTGTGAAGTCACAGAATGGAGGTGTGTGAAGTCATAGAATGGAGCTGTGTGAAGTCAGATTGGAGGTGTGTGAAGTCACAGAGTGGAGGTGTGTGAACTCAGAATGGAGGTGTGTGAAGTCACAGAATGGAGGTGTGTGAAGTCATAGAATGGATGTGTGTGAAGTCATAATGGAGGTGTGTGAAGTCACAGAATTGAGGTGTGTGAAGTCACAGAATGGAGGTGTGTGAAGTCATAGAATGGAGTTGTGTGAAGTCGTAGAATGGAGGTGTGTGAAGTCATAGAATGGATGTTTGTTAAGAAAGAATGAAGGTGTGTTAAGTCATAGAATGGAGGTGTACGAAGGCACAGAACGGAGGTGTGTGAACTGAGAATGGAGGTGTGTGAAGTCACAGAATGGAGGTGTGTTAAGTCACAGAATGGAGGTGTGTGAACTCAGAATGGAGGTGTGTGAAGTCACAGAATGGAGGTGTGTGAACTGAGAATGGAGGTGTGTGAAGTCACAGAATGGAGGTGTGTTAAGTCACAGAATGGAGGTGTGTGAACTCAGAATGGAGGTGTGTGAAGTCACAGAATCTAGGCGTGTAAAGTCATAGAATGGAGGTCTGTGAAGTCATAGAATGGAGGTGTGTGAAGTCATAATGGAGGCGTGTGAAGTCACAGAATTGAGGTGTGTGAAGTCACATAATGGAGGTGTGTGTAGTCATAGAATGAAAGTGTGTGTAGTCAGAACCGAGGTGTGTGAACTCAGATTGGAGGTGTGGGAAGTCACAATGGAAGTGTGTGAAGTTACAGAATGGAAGTGTGTGAAGTCATAGAATGGAGGGGTGTGAATTCAAAGACTGGAGGTGTGTGAAGTCATAGAATGGAGGTGTGTGAACTCATAGAATGGAGGTGTGTGAAGTCACAGAATGAAGGTGAGTTAAGTGACAGAATGGAGGTTTGTGAACTCAGAATGGAGGTGTGTGAAGTCACAAAATGGAGGTGTAGGAAGTCATAGAATGGAGTTGTGTGAAGTCATAGAATGGATGTGTGTGAAGTCATAATGGAGGTGTGTGAAGTCACAGAATGGAGGTGTGTGAAGTCACAGAATGGAGGTGTGTGAAGTCATAGAATGGAGGTGTGTGAAATCATAGAATGGAGGTGTGTGAAGTCATAGAATGGAGTTGTGTGAAGTCAGAATGGAGGTGTGCGAAGTCACAGAATGGATGTGTGTGAAGTCATAGAATGGAGGTGTGTGAAGTCATAGAATGGATGTGTGTGAAGTCATAATGGAGGTGTGTGAAGTCACAGAATGGAGGTGTGTGAAGTCATAGAATGGAGGTGTGTGAAGTCATAGAATGGATGTGTGTGAAGTCTTAATGGAGGTGTGTGAAGTCACAGAATGAAGGTGTGTGAAGTCATAGAATGGAGGTGTGTGAAGTCATAGAATGGAGGTGTGTGAAGTCATAAGGGAGGTGTGTGAAGTCACAGAATTGAGGTGTGTGAAGTCACAGAATGGAGGTGTGTGAAGTCATAGAATGAAAGTGTGTGAAGTCAGAGCCGAGGTGTGTGAACTCAGATTGGAGGTGTGGGAAGTCCCAATGGAGGTGTGTGAAGTTATAGAATGGAGGGGTGTGAAGTCACAGAATGGAGGGGTGTGAATTCAAAGACTGGAGGTGTGTGAAGTCACAGAATGAAGGTGCGTTAAGCCACAGAATGGACGTTTGTGAACTCAGAATGGAGGTGTGTGAAGTCACAGAATGGAGGTGTGGGAAGTCATAGAATGGAGTTGTGTGAAGTCACAGAATGGAGGTGTGTGAATTAATAGAATGGAGGTTTGAGAAATCATAGAATGGAGGTGTGTGAAGTCACAGAATGGAGGTGTGTGAAGTCACAGAACGGAGGTGTGTGAAGTCACTGAATGGAGGTGTGTGAACTCACAATGGAGGTGTGTGAAGTCAAAGAATGGAGGTGTGTGAAGTGACAATTGAGGTGTGTGAAGTCACGGAATTGAGGTGTGTGAACTCAGAATGGAGGTGTGTGAAGTCACAGAATGGAGGTTTGTGAAGTCACAGAATGGAGGTGTGTGAAGTCATAGAATGGAGCTGTGTGAAGTCAGATTGGAGGTGTGTGAAGTCACAGAGTGGAGGTGTGTGAACTCAGATTGGAGGTGTGTGAAGTCACAGAATGGAGGTGTGTGAAGTCATAGAATGGATGTGTGAGAAGTCATAATGGAGGTGTGTGAAGTCACAGAATTGAGGTGTGTGAAGTCACAGAATGGAGGTGTGTGAAGTCATAGAATGGAGTTGTGTGAAGTCGTAGAATGGAGGTGTGTGAAGTCATAGAACGGATGTTTGTTAAGAAAGAATGAAGGTGTGTTAAGTCATAGAATGGAGGTGTGCGAAGGCACAGAACGGAGGTGTGTGAAGTCATAGAATGGAGCTATGTGAAGTTAGAATGGAGGTGTGTGAAGTCACAGAATGGTGGTGTGTGAACTCAGAATGGAGGTGTGTGAAGTCACAGAATGGAGGTGTGTTAAGTCACAGAACGGAGGTATTTGAACTCAGAATGGAGGTGTGTGAAGACACAGAATGGAGGTGTGTGAAGTCATAGAATGGAGGTGTGTGAAATCATAGAATGGAGGTGTGTGAAGTCATAGAATGGAGTTGTGTGAAGTCAGAATGGAGGTGTGCGAAGTCACAGAATGGATGTGTGTGAAGTCATAGAATGGAGGTGTGTGAAGTCATAGAATGGATGTGTGTGAAGTCATAATGGAGGTGTGTGAAGTCACAGAATGGAGGTGTGTGAAGTCATAGAATGGAGGTGTGTGAAGTCATAGAATGGATGTGTGTGAAGTCATAATGGAGGTGTGTGAAGTCACAGAATGAAGTTCTGTGAAGTCATATAATGGAGGTGTGTGAAGTCATAGAATTGAGGTTTGTGAATTCATCGAATGGAGGTGTGTTAAGTCACAGAACGGAGGTGTTTGAACTCAGAATGGAGGTGTTTGAAGTCACAGAATGGAGGTGTGTGAAGTCATAGAATGTAGCTGTGTGAAGACAGATTATAGGTGTGTGAAATCACAGAATGGAGGTGTGTGAACTCAGAATGGAGGTGTGTGAAGTCACAGAATTGAGGTGTGTGAAGTCATATAATGGAGGTGTGTGAAGTCATAGAATGGATGTGTGTGAAGTCATAAGGGAGGTGTGTGAAGTCACAGAATTGAGGTGTGTGAAGTCACAGAATGGAGGTGTGTGAAGTCATAGAATGAAAGTGTGTGAAGTCAGAGCCGAGGTGTGTGAACTCAGATTGGAGGTGTGGGAAGTCCCAATGGGGTGTGTGAAGTTATAGAATGGAGGTGTGTGAAGTCACAGAATGGAGGGGTGTGAATTCAAAGACTGGAGGTGTGTGAAGTCATAGAATGGAGGTGTGTGAACTCATAGAATGGAGGTGTGTGAAATCACAGAATGAAGGTGCGTTAAGCCACAGAATGGACGTTTGTGAACTCAGAATGGAGGTGTGTGAAGTCACAGAATGGAGGTGTGGGAAGTCATAGAATGGAGTTGTGTGAAGTCACAGAATGGAGGTGTGTGAAGTCACAGAACGGAGGTGTGTGAAGTCACTGAATGGTGGTGTGTGAACTCACAATGGAGGTGTGTGAAGTCAAAGAATGGAGGTGTGTGAAGTGAGAATTCAGGTGTGTGAAGTCACGGAATTGAGGTGTGTGAACTCAGAATGGAGGTGTGTGAAGTCACAGAATGGAGGTTTGTGAAGTCACAGAATGGAGGTGTGTGAAGTCAAATAATGGAGCTGTGTGAAGTCAGATTGGAGGTGTGTGAAGTCACAGAATGGAGGTGTGTGAACTCAGAATGGAGGTGTGTGAAGTCACAGAATGGAGGTGTGTGAAGTCATAGAACGGATGTGTGTGAAGTCATGATGGAGGTGTGTGAAGTCACAGAATTGAGGTGTGTGAAGTCACAGAATGGAGGTGTGTGAAGTCATAGAATGGAGGTGTGTGAAGTCACAGAATGGAGGTGTGTGAAGTCATAGAATGGATGTTTGTTAAGTAAGAATGAAGGTGTGTTAAGTCATAGAATGAAGGTGTGCGAAGGCACAGAATGAAGGTGTGTGAAGTCATGGAATGGAGCTATGTGAAGTTAGAATGGAGGTGTGTGAAGTCACAGAATGGAGGTGTGTGACCTCAGAATGGAGGTGTGTGAAGTCACAGAATGGAGGTGTGTTAAGTCACAGAACGGAGGTGTTTGAACGCAGAATGGAGGTGTGTGAAGTCACAGAATGGAGGTGTGTGAAGTCATAGAATGGAGGTGTGTGAAGTCATAGAATGGATGTGTGTGAAGTCATAATGGAGGTGTGTGAAGTCACAGAATGGAGGTGTGTGAAGTCATAGAATGGAGCTGTGTGAAGTCAGATTGGAGGTGTGTGAAGTCACAGAATGGAGGTGTGTTAAGTCACAGAACTGAGGTGTTTGAACTCAGAATGGAGGTGTGTGAAGTCACAGAATGGAGGTGTGTGAAGTCATAGAATGTAGTTGTGTGAAGTCAGATTGGAGGTGTGTGAAGTCACAGAATGAAGGTGTGTGAACTCAGAATGGAGGTGTGTGAAGTCACAGAATCTAGGCGTGTAAAGTCATAGAATGGAGGTCTGTGAAGTCATAGAATGGAGGTGTGTGAACTCATAATGGAGGCGTGTGAAGTCACAGAATTGAGGTGTGTGAAGTCACATAATGGAGGTGTGTGTAGTCATAGAATGAAAGTGTGTGTAGTCAGAACCGAGGTGTGTGAACTCAGATTGGAGGTGTGGGAAGTCACAATGGAAGTGTGTGAAGTTACAGAATGGAGGTGTGTGAAGTCATAGAATGGAGGGGTGTGAATTCAAAGACTGGAGGTGTGTGAAGTCATAGAATGGAGGTGTGTGAACTCATAGAATGGAGGTGTGTGAAGTCACAGAAGGAAGGTGAGTTAAGTGACAGAATGGAGGTTTGTGAACTCAGAATGGAGGTGTGTGAAGTCACAGAATGGAGGTGTGGGAAGTCATAGAATGGAGTTGTGTGAAGTCACAGAATGGAGGTGTGTGAACTCACAATGGAGGTATGCGAAGTCAAAGAATGAAGGTGTGTGAAATGAGAATTAAGGTGTGTGAAGTCACGGAATTGAGGTGTGTGAACTCAGAATGGAGGTGTGTGAAGGCACAGAATGGAGGTTTGTGAAGTCACAGAATGGAGGTGTGTCAAGTCATAGAATGGAGCTGTGTGAAGTCAGATTGGAGGTGTGTGAAGTCACAGAGTGGAGGTGTGTGAACTCAGAATGGATGTGTGAAGTCACAGAATGGAGGTGTGTGAAGTCATAGAATGGATGTTTGTGAAGTCATAATGGAGGTGTGTGAAGTCACAGAATTGAGGTGTGTGAAGTCACAGAATGGAGGTGTGTGAAGTCATAGAATGAAGTTGTGTGAAGTCGTAGAATGGAGGTGTGTGAAGTCATAGAATGGATGTTTGTTAAGTAAGAATGAAGGTGTGTTAAGTCATAGAATGGAGGTGTGCGAAGGCACAGAACGGAGGTGTGTGAAGTCATAGAATGGAGCTATGCGAAGTTAGAATGGAGGTGTGTGAAGTCACAGAATGGTGGTTTGTGAACTCAGAATGGAGGTGTGTGAAGTCACAGAATGGAGGTGTGTTAAGTCACAGAACGGAGGTATTTGAACTCAGAATGTAGGTGTGTGAAGACACAGAATGGAGGTGTGTGAAGTCATAGAATGGAGGTGTGTGAAATCATAGAATGGAGGTGTGTGAAGTCATAGAATGGAGTTGTGTGAAGTCAGAATGGAGGTGTGCGAAGTCACAGAATGGAAGTGTGTGAAGTCATAGAATGGAGGTGTGTGAAGTCATAGAATGGATGTGTGTGAAGTCATAATGGAGGTGTGTGAAGTCACAGAATGGAGGTGTATGAAGTCATAGAATGGAGGTGTGTGAAGTCATAGAATGGATGTGTGTGAAGTCATAATGGAGGTGTGTGAAGTCACAGAATGAAGGTGTGTGAAGTCATAGAATGGAGGTGTGTGAAGTCATAGAATGGAGGTGTGTGAATTCATCGAATGGAGGTGTGTTAAGTCACAGAACGGAGGTGTTTGAACTCAGAATGGAGGTGTTTGAAGTCACAGAATGGAGGTGTGTGAAGTCATAGAATGTAGCTGTGTGAAGGCAGATTGGAGGTGTGTGACCTCACAGAATGGAGGTGTGTGAACTCAGAATGGAGGTGTGTGAAGTCACAGAATTGAGGTGTGTGAAGTCATAGAATGGAGGTGTGTGAAGTCATAGAATGGATGTGTGTGAAGTCATAAGGGAGGTGTGTGAAGTCACAGAATGGAGGTGTGTGAAGTCATAGAATGAAAGTGTGTGAAGTCAGAGCCGAGGTGTGTGAACTCAGATTGGAGGTGTGGGAAGTCACAACGGAGGTGTGTGAAGTTATAGAATGGAGGTGTGTGAAGTCACAGAATGGAGGGGTGTGAATTCAAAGACTGGAGGTGTGTGAAGTCATAGAATGGAGGTGTGTGAACTCATAGAATGGAGGTGTGTGAAGTCACAGAATGAAGGTGCGTTAAGCCACAGAATGGACGTTTGTGAACTCAGAATGGAGGTGTGTGAAGTCACAGAATGGAGGTGTGGGAAGTCATAGAATGGAGTTGTGTGAAGTCACAGAATGATGGTGTGTGAATTAATAGAATGGAGGTTTGAGAAATCATAGAATGGAGGTGTGTGAAGTCACAGAATGGATGTGTGTGAAGTCACAGAACGGAGGTGTGTGAAGTCACTGAATGGAGGTGTGTGAACTCACAATGGAGGTGTGTGAAGTCAAAGAATGGAGGTGTGTGAAGTGAGAATTGAGGTGTGTGAAGTCACGGAATTGAGGTGTGTGTACTCAGAATGGAGGTGTGTGAAGTCACAGAATGGAGGTTTGTGAAGTCACAGAATGGAGTTGTGTGAAGTCATAGAATGGAGCTGTGTGAAGTCAGATTGGAGGTGTGTGAAGTCACAGAGTGGAGGTGTGTGAACTCAGATTGGAGGTGTGTGAAGTCACAGAATGGAGGTGTGTGAAGTCATAGAATGGATGTGTGAGAAGTCATAATGGAGGTGTGTGAAGTCACAGAATTGAGGTGTGTGAAGTCACAGAATGGAGGTGTGTGAAGTCATAGAATGGAGTTGTGTGAAGTCGTAGAATGGAGGTGTGTGAAGTCATAGAATGGATGTTTGTTAAGAAAGAATGAAGGTGTGTTAAGTCATAGAATGGAGGTGTGCGAAGGCACAGAACGGAGGTGTGTGAAGTCATAGAATGGAGCTATGTGAAGTTAGAATGGAGGTGTGTGAAGTCTCAGAATGGTGGTGTGTGAACTCAGAATGGAGGTGTGTGAAGTCACAGAATGGAGGTGTGTTAAGTCACAGAACGGAGGGATTTGAACTCAGAATGGAGGTGTGTGAAGACACAGAATGGAGGCGTGTGAAGTCATAGAATGGAGGTGTGTGAAATCATAGAATGGAGGTGTGTGAAGTCATAGAATGGAGTTGTGTGAAGTCAGAATGGAGGTGTGCGAAGTCACAGAATGGATGTGTGTGAAGTCATAGAATGGAGGTGTGTGAAGTCATAGAATGGATGTGTGTGAAGTCATAACGGAGGTGTGTGAAGTCACAGAATTGAGGTGTGTGAAGTCACAGAATGGAGGTGTGTGAAGTCATAGAATGAAAGTGTGTGAAGTCAGAGCCGAGGTGTGTGAACTCAGATTGGAGGTGTGGGAAGTCACAATGGAGGTGTGTGAAGTTATAGAATGGAGGTGTGTGAAGTCACAGAATGGAGGGGTGTGAATTCAAAGACTGGAGGTGTGTGAAGTCATAGAATGGACGTTTGTGAACTCAGAATGGAGGTGTGTGAAGTCACAGAATGGAGGTGTGGGAAGTCATAGAATGGAGTTGTGTGAAGTCACAGAATGGAGGTGTGTGAATTAATAGAATGGAGGTTTGAGAAATCATAGAATGGAGGTGTGTGAAGTCACAGAATGGAGGTGTGTGAAGTCACAGAACGGAGGTGTGTGAAGTCACTGAATGGAGGTGTGTGAACTCACAATGGAGGTGTGTGAAGTCAAAGAATGGAGGTGTGTGAAGTGAGAATTGAGGTGTGTGAAGTCACGGAATTGAGGTGTGTGAACTCAGAATGGAGGTGTGTGAAGTCACAGAATGGAGGTTTGTGAAGTCACAGAATGGAGGTGTGTGAAGTCATAGAATGGAGCTGTGTGAAGTCATAGAATGGAGGTGTGTGAAGTCATAGAATGCAGGTGTGTGAAGTCATAGAATGGAGGTGTGTGAAATCATAGAATGGAGGTGTGTGAAGTCATAGAATGGAGTTGTGTGAAGTCAGAATGGAGGTGTGCGAAGTCACAGAATGGATGTGTGTGAAGTCATAGAATGGAGGTGTGTGAAGTCATAGAATGGATGTGTGTGAAGTCATAATGGAGGTGTGTGAAGTCACAGAATGGAGGTGTGTGAAGTCATAGAATGGAGGTGTGTGAAGTCATAGAATGGATGTGTGTGAAGTCATAATGGAGGTGTGTGAAGTCACAGAATGAAGTTGTGTGAAGTCATAGAATGGAGGTGTGTGAAGTCATAGAATTGAGGTGTGTGAATTCATCGAATGGAGGTGTGTTAAGTCACAGAACGGAGGTGTTTGAACTCAGAATGGAGGTGTTTGAAGTCACAGAATGGAGGTGTGTGAAGTCATAGAATGTAGCTGTGTGAAGACAGATTGGAGGTGTGTGAAGTCACAGAATGGAGGTGTGTGAACTCAGAATGGAGGTGTGTGAAGTCACAGAATTGAGGTGTGTGAAGTCATAGAATGGAGGTGTGTGAAGTCATAGAATGGATGTGTGTGAAGTCATAAGGGAGGTGTGTGAAGTCACAGAATAGAGGTGTGTGAAGTCACAGAATGGAGGTGTGTGAAGTCATAGAATGAAAGTGTGTGAAGTCAGAGCCGAGGTGTGTGAACTCAGATTGGAGGTGTGGGAAGTCCCAATGGAGGTTTGTGAAGTTATAGAATGGAGGTGTGTGAAGTCACAGAATGGAGGGGTGTGAATTCAAAGACTGGAGGTGTGTGAAGTCATAGAATGGAGGTGTGTGAACTCATAGAATGGAGGTGTGTGAAATCACAGAATGAAGGTGCGTTAAGCCACAGAATGGACGTTTGTGAACTCAGAATGGAGGTGTGTGAAGTCACAGAATGGAGGTGTGGGAAGTCATAGAATGGAGTTGTGTGAAGTCACAGAATGGAGGTGTGTGAAGTCACAGAACGGAGGTGTGTGAAGTCACTGAATGGAGGTGTGTGAACTCACAATGGAGGTGTGTGAAGTCAAAGAATGGAGGTGTGTGAAGTGAGAATTGAGGTGTGTGAAGTCACGGAATTGAGGTGTGTGAACTCAGAATGGAGGTGTGTGAAGTCACAGAATGGAGGTTTGTGAAGTCACAGAATGGAGGTGTGTGAAGTCCTATAATGGAGCTGTGTGAAGTCAGATTGGAGGTGTGTGAAGTCACAGAATGGAGGTGTGTGAACTCAGAATGGAGGTGTGTGAAGTCACAGAATGGAGGTGTGTGAAGTCATAGAACGGATGTGTGTGAAGTCATAATGGAGGTGTGTGAAGTCACAGAATTGAGGTGTGTGAAGTCACAGAATGGAGGTGTGTGAAGTCATAGAATGGAGGTGTGTGAAGTCACAGAATGGAGGTGTGTGAAGTCACAGAATGGAGGTTTTTGAAGTCATAGAATGAAGTTGTGTGAAGTCGTAGAATGGAGGTGTGTGAAGTCATAGAGTGGATGTTTGTTAAGTAAGAATGAAGGTGTGTTAAGTCATAGAATGGAGGTGTGCGAAGGCACAGAACGGAGGTGTGTGAAGTCACAGAATGGAGCTATGTGAAGTTAGAATGGAGGTGTGTGAAGTCACAGAATGGTGGTGTGTGAACTCAGAATGGAGGTGTGTGAAGTCACAGAATGGAGGTGTGTTAAGTCACAGAACGGAGGTGTTTGAACTCAGAATGGAGGTGTGTGAAGACACAGAATGGAGGTGTGTGAAGTCATAGAATGGAGGTGTGTGAAATCATAGAATGGAGGTGTGTGAAGTCAAAGAATGGAGCTGTGTGAAGTCAGAATGGAGGTGTGCGAAGTCACAGAATGGATGTGTGTGAAGTCATAGAATGGAGGTGTGTGAAGTCATAGAATGGATGTGTGTGAAGTCATAATGGAGGTGTGTGAAGTCACAGAATGGAGGTGTGTGTAGTCATAGAATGGAGGTGTGTGAAGTCATAGAATGGATGTGTGTGAAGTCATAATGGAGGTGTGTGAAGTCACAGAATGAAGGTGTGTGAAGTCATAAAATGGAGGTGTGTGAAGTCATAGAATGGAGTTGTGTGAATTCATCGAATGGAGCTGTGTTAAGTCACAGAACGGAGGTGTTTGAACTCAGAATGGAGGTGTTTGAAGTCACAGAATGGAGGTGTGTGAAGTCATAGAATGTAGCTGTGTGAAGGCAGATTGGAGGTGTGTGAAGTCACAGAATGGAGGTGTGTGAACTCAGAATGGAGGTGTGTGAAGTCACAGAATTGAGGTGTGTGAAGTCATAGAATGGAGGTGTGTGAAGTCATAGAATGGATGTGTGTGAAGTCATAAGGGAGGTGTGTGAAGTCACAGAATTGAGGTGTGTGAAGTCACAGAATGGAGGTGTGTGAAGTCATAGAATGAAAGTGTGTGAAGTCAGAGCCGAGGTGTGTGAACTCAGATTGGAGGTGTGGGAAGTCACAATGGAGGTGTGTGAAGTTATAGAATGGAGGTGTGTGAAGTCACAGAATGGAGGGGTGTGAATTCAAAGACTGGATGTGTGTGAAGTCATAGAATGGAGGTGTGTGAACTCATAGAATGGAGTTGTGTGAAGTCACAGAATGAAGGTGCGTTAAGCCAAAGAATGGAGGTTTGTGAACTCAGAATGGAGGTGTGTGAAGTCACAGAATGGAGGTTTGGGAAGTCATAGAATGGAGTTGTGTGAAGTCACAGAATGGAGTTGTGTGAATTAATAGAATGGAGGTTTGAGAAATCATAGAATGGAGGTGTGTGAAGTCACAGAATGGAGGTGTGTGAAGTCACAGAACGGAGGTGTGTGAAGTCACTGAATGGAGGTGTGTGAACTCACAATGGAGGTGTGTGAAGTCAAAGAATGGAGGTGTGTGAAGTGAGAATTGAGGTGTGTGAAGTCACGGAATTGAGGTGTGTGAACTCAGAATGGAGGTGTGTGAAGTCACAGAATGGAGGTTTGTGAAGTCACAGAATGGAGGTGTGTGAAGTCCTATAATGGAGCTGTGTGAAGTCAGATTGGAGGTGTGTGAAGTCACAGAATGGAGGTGTGTGAACTCAGAATGGAGGTGTGTGAAGTCATAGAATGGAGGTGTGTGAAGTCATAGAACGGATGTGTGTGAAGTCATAATGGAGGTGTGTGAAGTCACAGAATTGAGGTGTGTGAAGTCACAGAATGGAGGTGTGTGAAGTCATAGAATGGAGGTGTGTGAAGTCACAGAATGGAGGTGTGTGAAGTCATAGAATGGATGTTTGTTAAGTAAGAATGAAGGTGTGTTAAGTCATAGAATGGAGGTGTGCGAAGGCACAGAATGAAGGTGTGTGAAGTCATGGAATGGAGCTATGTGAAGTTAGAATGGAGGTGTGTGAAGTCAAAGAATGGAGGTGTGTGACCTCAGAATGGAGGTGTGTGAAGTCACAGAATGGAGGTGTGTTAAGTCACAGAACGGAGGTGTTTGAACGCAGAATGGAGGTGTGTGAAGTCATAGAATGGAGGTGTGTGAAATCATAGAATGGTGGTGTGTGAAGTCATAGAATGGAGCTGTGTGAAGTCAGAATGGAGGTGTGCGAAGTCACAGAATGGAGGTGTGTGAAGTCATAGAATGGAGGTGTGTGAAGTCATAGAATTGATGTGTGTGAAGTCATAATGGAGGTGTTTGAAGTCACAGAATGGAGGTGTGTGAAGTCATAGAATGGAGCTGTGTGAAGTCAGATTGGATGTGTGTGAAGTCACAGAATGGAGGTGTGTTAAGTCACAGAACTGAGGTGTTTGAACTCAGAATGGAGGTGTGTGAAGTCACAGAATGGAGGTGTGTGAAGTCATAGAATGGAGTTGTGTGAAGTCAGATTGGAGGTGTGTGAAGTCACAGAATGGAGGTGTGTGAACTCAGAATGGAGGTGTGTGAAGTCACAGAATTGAGGTGTGTGAAGTCATAGAATGGAGGTGTGTGAAGTCATAGAATGGATGTGTGTGAAGTCATAATGGAGGTGTGTGTAGTCACAGAATTGAGGTTTGTGAAGTCACAGAATGGAGGTGTGTGAAGTCACAGAATGGAGGTGTGTGAAGTCACAGAATGGAGGTGTGAAGTCACAATGGAGGTGTGTGAAGTCAAAGAATTGAGGTGTGTGAAGTGAGAATTGAGGTGTGTGAAGTCACGGAATACTGGTGTGTGAACTCAGAATGGAGGTGTGTGAAGTCACAGAATGGAGGTTTGTGAAGTCACAGAATGGAGGTGTGTGAAGTCATAGAATGGAGCTGTGTGAAGTCAGATTGGAGGTGTGTGAAGTCACAGAATGGAGGTGTGTGAACTCAGAATGGAGGTGTGTGAAGTCACAGAATGGAGGTGTGTGAAGTCATAGAACGGATGTGTGTGAAGTCAAAATGGAGGTGTCTGAAGTCACAGAATTGAGGTGTGTGAAGTCAGAGAATGGAGGTGTGTGAAGTCATAGAATGGAGGTGTGTGAAGTCATAGAATGGAGGTGTGTGAAGTCATAGAATGGATGTTTGTTAAGTAAGAATGAAGGTGTGTTAAGTCAAAGAATGAAGGTGTGTGAAGTCATAGAATGGAGCTGTGTGAAGTCAGATTGGAGGTGTGTGAAGTCACAGAATGGAGGTGTGTTAAGTCACAGAACTGAGGTGTTTGAACTCAGAATGGAGGTGTGTGAAGTCACAGAATGGAGATGTGTGAAGTCATAGAATGGAGCTGTGTGAAGTCAGATTGGTGGTGTGTGAAGTCACAGAATGGAGGCGTGTGAACTCAGAATGGAGGTGTGTGAAGTCACAGAATTGAGGTATGTCAAGTCATAGAGTGGAGGTGTGTGAAGTCATAGAATGGAGGTGTGTGAAGTCATAGAATGGAGGTGTGTGAAGTCAAAGAATGGATGTTTGTTAAGTAAGAATGAAGGTGTGTTAAGTCATAGAATGGAGGTGTGTAAAGGCTCAGAATGGAGGTGTGTGAAGTCATAGAATGGAGCTGTGTGAAGTCAGAATGGAGGTGTGTGAAGTCACAGAATGGAGGTGTGTCAACTCAGAATGGAGGTGTGTGAAGTCACAGAATGGATTTGTGTTAAGTCACAGAATGGAGGTGTGTGAACTCAGAATGTAGGTGTGTGAAGTCACAGAATCTAGGCGTGTGAAGTCATAGAATGGAGGTGTGTGAAGTCATAGAATGGAGGTGTGTGAAGTCATAATGGAGGTGTGTGAAGTCACAGAATTGCGGTGTGTGAAGTCACAGAATGGAGGTGTGTGAAGTCATAGAATTGAAGTGTGTAAAGTCAGAACGGAGGTGTGTGAACTCAGATTGGAGGTGTGCGAAGTCACAATGGAGTTGTGTGAAGTTATAGAATGGAGGTGTGTGAAGTCACAGAATGGAGGGGTGTGAATTCAAAGACTGGATGTGTGTGAAGTCATAGAATGGAGGTGTGTGAACTCATAGAATGGAGGTGTGTGAAGTCACAGAATGATGTTGCGTTAAGTCACAGAATGGAGGTTTGTGAACTCAGAATGGAGGTGTGTGAAGTCACAGAACGGAGGTGTGGGAAGTCATAGAATGGAGTTTTTTGAAGTGACAGAATGGAGGTGTGTGAATTAATAGAATGGATGTGTGAGAAATCATAGAATGGAGGTGTGTGAAGTCACAGAATGGAGGTGTGTGAAGTCACAGAAAGGAGGTGTGTGAAGTCACAGAATGGAGGTGTGTGAACTCACAATGAAGGTGTGTGAAGTCAAAGAATGGAGGTGTGTGAAGTCATAGAATTGAATTTTGTGAAGTCATAGAATGGAGGTGTGTGAAGTGAGAATTGACGTGTGTGAAGTCACGGAATTG
Source organism: Megascapheus bottae (assembly GCA_024803745.1). Taxonomy (NCBI): domain Eukaryota; kingdom Metazoa; phylum Chordata; class Mammalia; order Rodentia; family Geomyidae; genus Megascapheus; species Megascapheus bottae. Next base: position 18,322 of record JANJXV010001517.1, on the reverse strand, counting down.
AGGTGTGTGAACTCAGAATGAAGGTGTGTGAAGTCACAGAAAGGAGGTTTGTTAAGTCGTAGAATGGAGGTGTGTGAAGTCATAGAATGGATGTCTCTGAAGTAGAATGAAGGTGTGTGAAGTCATGGAATGGAGGTGTGTGAAGTCCAAGAATATAGGTGTGTGAAGTCATACAAGGGTGGTGTGTGAAGTCACAGAATGCAGGTGTGTTAAGTCAAAGAATGGAAGTGTGTGAAGTCAAAATGGAGGTGTGTGAAGTCACAGAATGGAAGTGTGTGAAATCATAGAATGGAGGTGTGTGAAGTCAAAGAATTGAGGTTTGTGAAGTCAGAATGGAGGTGTGTGAAGTCAAGATGGAGGTGGGTGAAGTTACAGAATGGAGGTGTGAGAACTCAGAATGGAGGTGTGTGGTCACAGAACGGAGGTTTGTGAAGTTATAGAATGGAGGTGCGTGAAGTCATAGAATGGATGTTTCTGAAGTGAGAATGTAGGTGTATGAAGTCAAAGAATGGAGGTGTGTGAACTCATAGAATGGAGGTGTGTGAAATCATGGAATGGAGGTGTGTGAAGTCAAAGAATATAGGTGTGTGAAGTCAAACAATAAAGGTGTGTGAAGTCACAGAATGCAGATGTGTGAACTCATAGGATGGAGATGCATGAAATCAAAGAATGGAGGTGTGTGAATTCATCGAATGGAGGTGTGTGAAGTCATAGAATGGAGGTGTGTGAAATCATAGAATGGAGTTGTGTGAAGTAACAGAATTGAGGTGTGTGAAGTCAGAATGGAGGTGTGTGAAGTCAGAATGGAGGTGTGTGAAGTCACAGAATGGAGGTGTGTTAAGTCACAGAACGGAGGTGTTTGAACGCAGAATGGAGGTGTGTGAAGTCACAGAATGGAGGTGTGTGAAGTCATAGAATGGAGGTGTGTGAAATCATAGAATGGTGGTGTGTGAAGTCATAGAATGGAGCTGTGTGAAGTCAGAATGGAAGTGTGCAAAGTCACAGAATGGAGGTGTGTGAAGTCATAGAATGGAGGTGTGTGAAGTCATAGAATGGATGTGTGTGAAGTAATAATGGAGGTGTGTGAAGTCACAGAATGGAGGTGTGTGAAGTCATAGAATGGAGCTGTGTGAAGTCAGATTGGAGGTGTGTGAAGTCACAGAATGGAGGTGTGTTAAGTCACAGAACTGAGGTGTTTGAACTCAGAATGGAGGTGTGTGAAGTCACAGAATGGAGGTGTGTGAAGTCATAGAATGGAGTTGGGTGAAGTCAGATTGGAGGTGTGTGAAGTCACAGAATGGAGGTGTGTGAACTCAGAATGGAGGTCTGTGAAGTCACAGAATTGAGGTGTGTGAAGTCATAGAATGGAGGTGTGTGAAGTCATAGAATGGATGTGTGTGAAGTCATAATGGAGGTGTGTGAAGTCACAGAATTGAGGTGTGTGAAGTCACAGAATGGAGGTGTGTGAAGTCACAGAATGGAGGTGTGTGAACTCACAATGGAGGTGTGTGAAGTCAAAGAATTGAGGTGTGTGAAGTGAGAATTGAGGTGTGTGAAGTCACGGATTGAGGTGTGTGAACTCAGAATGGAGGTGTGTGAAGTCACAGAATGGAGGTGTGTGAAGTCATAGAATGAAAGTGTGTGAAGTCAGAGCCGAGGTGTGTGAACTCAGATTGGAGGTGTGGAAAGTCACAATGGAGGTGTGTGAAGTTATAGAATGGAGGTGTGTGAAGTCACAGAATGGAGGGGTGTGAATTCAAAGACTGGAGGTGTGTGAAGTCATAGAATGGAGGTGTGTGAACTCATAGAATGGAGTTGTGTGAAGTCACAGAATGAAGGTGCGTTAAGCCACAGAATGGAGGTTTGTGAATTGAGAATGGAGGTGTGTGAAGTCACAGAATGGAGGTGTGGGAAGTCATAGAATGGAGTTGTGTGAAGTCACAGAATGGAGGTGTGTGAATTAATAGAATGGAGGTTTGAGAAATCATAGAATGGTGGTGTGTGAAGACACAGAATGGAGGAGTGTGAACTCACAATGGAGGTGTGTGAAGTCACAGAATGGAGGTGTGTGAAGTCATATAATTGAGCTGTGTGAAGTCAGATTGGAGGTGTGTGAAGTCACAGAATGGAGGTGTGTGAACTCAGAATGGAGGTGTGTGAAGTCACAGAATGGAGGTGTGTGAAGTAATAGAACGGATGTGTGTGAAGTCATAATGGAGGTGTGTGAAGTCACAGAATTGAGGTGTGTGAAGTCACAGAATGGAGGTGTGTGAAGTCATAGAATGGAGGTGTGTGAAGGCACAGAATGGAGGTGTGTGAAGTCATAGAATGGATGTTTGTTAAGTAAGAATGAAGGTGTGTTAAGTCATAGAATGGAGGTGTGCGAAGGCACAGAATGAAGGTGTATGAAGTCATGGAATGGAGCTATGTGAAGTTAGAATGGAGGTGTGTGAAGTAACAGAATGAAGGTGTGTGACCTCAGAATGGAGGTGTGTGAAGTCACAGAATGGAGGTGTGTGAAGTCATAGAATGGAGGTGTGTGAAATCATAGAATGGAGGTGTGTGAAGTCATAGAATGGAGCTGTGTGAAATCAGAATGGAGGTGTGCGAAGTCACAGAATGGATGTGTGTGAAGTCATAGAATGGAGGTGTGTGAAGTCATAGAATGGATGTGTGTGAAGTCATAATGGAGGTGTGTGAAGTCACAGAATGGAGGTGTGTGAAGTCATAGAATGGAGGTGTGTGAAGTCATAGAATGGAGTTGTGTGAAGTCAGAATGGAGGTGTGCGAAGTCACAGAATGGATGTGTGTGAAGTCATAGAATGGTGGTGTGTGAAGTCATAGAATGTATGTGTGTGAAGTCATAATGGAGGTGTGTGAAGTCACAGAATGGAGGTGTGTGAAGTCATAGAATGGAGGTGTGTGAAGTCATAGAATGGATGTGTGTGAAGTCATAATGGAGGTGTGTGAAGTCACAGAATGAAGGTGTGTGAAGTCATAGAATGGAGGTGTGTGAAGTCATAGAATGGAGGTGTGTGAATTCATCGAATGGAGGTGTGTTAAGTCACAGAACGGAGGTGTTTGAACTCAGAATGGAGGTGTTTGAAGTCACAGAATGGAGGTGTGTGAAGTCATAGAATGTAGCTGTGTGAAGGCAGATTGGAGGTGTGTGAAGTCACAGAATGGAGGTGTGTGAACTCAGAATGGAGGTGTGTGAAGTCACAGAATTTAGGTGTGTGAAGTCATAGAATGGAGGTGTGTGAAGTCATAGAATGGATGTGTGTGAAGTCATAAGGGAGGTGTGTGAAGTCACAGAATTGAGGTGTGTGAAGTCACAGAATGGAGGTGTGTGAAGTCATAGAATGAAAGTGTGTGAAGTCAGAGCCGAGGTGTGTGAACTCAGATTGGAGGTGTGGGAAGTCACAATGGAGGTGTGTGAAGTTATAGAATGGAGGTGTGTGAAGTCACAGAATGGAGGGGTGTGAATTCAAAGACTGGAGGTGTGTGAAGTCATAGAATGGAGGTGTGTGAACTCATAGAATGGAGGTGTGTGAAGTCACAGAATGAAGGTGCGTTAAGCCACAGAATGGAGGTTTGTGAACTCAGAATGGAGGTGTGTGAAGTCACAGAATGGAGGTGTGGGAAGTCATAGAATGGAGTTGTGTGAAGTCACAGAATGGAGGTGTGTGAATTAATAGAATGGAGGTTTGAGAAATCATAGAATGGAGGTGTGTGAAGTCACAGAATGGAGGTGTGTGAAGTCACAGAACGGAGGTGTGTGAAGTCACTGAATGGAGGTCTGTGAACTCACAATGGAGATGTGTGAAGTCAAAGAATGGAGGTGTGTGAAGTGAGAATTGAGGTGTGTGAAGTCACGGAATTGAGGTGTGTGAACTCAGAATGGAGGTGTGTGAAGTCACAGAATGGAGGTTTGTGAAGTCACAGAATGGTGGTGTGTGAAGTCATAGAATGGAGCTGTGTGAAGTCAGATTGGAGGTGTGTGAAGTCACAGAGTGGAGGTGTGTGAACTCAGAATGGAGGTGTGTGAAGTCACAGAATGGAGGTGTGTGAAGTCATAGAATGGATGTGTGTGAAGTCATAATGGAGGTGTGTGAAGTCACAGAATTGAGGTGTGTGAAGTCACAGAATGGAGGTGTGTGAAGTCATAGAATGGAGTTGTGTGAAGTCGTAGAATGGAGGTGTGTGAAGTCATAGAATGGATGTTTATTAAGAAAGAATGAAGGTGTGTTAAGTCATAGAATGGAGGTGTGCGAAGGCACAGAACGGAGGTGTGTGAAGTCATAGAATGGAGCTATGTGAAGTTAGAATGGAGGTGTGTGAAGTCACAGAATGGTGGTGTGTGAACTCAGAATGGAGGTGTGTGAAGTCACAGAATGGAGGTGTGTTAAGTCATAGAACGGAGGTGTTTGAACTCAGAATGGAGGTGTGTGAAGACACAGAATGGAGGTGTGTGAAGTCATAGAATGGAGGTGTGTGAAATCATAGAATGGAGGTGTGTGAAGTCATACAATGGAGTTGTGTGAAGTCAGAATGGAGGTGTGCGAAGGCACAGAATGGATGTGTGTGAAGTCATAGAATGGAGGTGTGTGAAGTCATAGAATGGAGGTGTGTGAACTCATAGAATGGAGGTGTGTGAAGTCACAGAATGAAGGTGCGTTAAGCCACAGAATGGAGGTTTGTGAACTCAGAATGGAGGTGTGTGAAGTCACAGAATGGAGGTGTGGGAAGTCATAGAATGGAGTTGTGTGAAGTCACAGAATGGAGGTGTGTGAATTAATAGAATGGAGGTTTGAGAAATCATAGAATGGAGGTGTGTGAAGTCACAGAATGGAGGTGTGTGAAGTCACAGAACGGAGGTGTGTGAAGTCACTGAATGGAGGTCTGTGAACTCACAATGGAGATGTGTGAAGTCAAAGAATGGAGGTGTGTGAAGTGAGAATTGAGGTGTGTGAAGTCACGGAATTGAGGTGTGTGAACTCAGAATGGAGGTGTGTGAAGTCACAGAATGGAGGTTTGTGAGGTCACAGAATGGAGGTGTGTGAAGTCATAGAATGGAGCTGTGTGAAGTCAGATTGGAGGTGTGTGAAGTCACAGAGTGGAGGTGTGTGAACTCAGAATGGAGGTGTGTGAAGTCACAGAATGGAGGTGTGTGAAGTCATAGAATGGATGTGTGTGAAGTCATAATGGAGGTGTGTGAAGTCACAGAATTGAGGTGTGTGAAGTCACAGAATGGAGGTGTGTGAAGTCATAGAATGGAGTTGTGTGAAGTCGTAGAATGGAGGTGTGTGAAGTCATAGAATGGATGTTTATTAAGAAAGAATGAAGGTGTGTTAAGTCATAGAATGGAGGTGTGCGAAGGCACAGAACGGAGGTGTGTGAAGTCATAGAATGGAGCTATGTGAAGTTAGAATGGAGGTGTGTGAAGTCACAGAATGGTGGTGTGTGAACTCAGAATGGAGGTGTGTGAAGTCACAGAATGGAGGTGTGTTAAGCCATAGAACGGAGGTGTTTGAACTCAGAATGGAGGTGTGTGAAGACACAGAATGGAGGTGTGTGAAGTCATAGAATGGAGGTGTGTGAAATCATAGAATGGAGGTGTGTGAAGTCATACAATGGAGTTGTGTGAAGACAGAATGGAGGTGTGCGAAGGCACAGAATGGATGTGTGTGAAGTCATAGAATGGAGGTGTGTGAAGTCATAGAATGGATGTGTGTGAAGTCATAATGGAGGTGTGTGAAGTCACAGAATGGAGGTGTGTGAAGTCATAGAATGGAGGTGTGTGAAGTAATAGAATGGATGTGTGTGAAGTCATAATGGAGGTGTGTGAAGTCACAGAATGAAGGAGTGTGAAGTCATAGAATGGAGGTGTGAGAAGTCATAGAATTGAGGTGTGTGAATTCATCGAATGGAGGTGTGTTAAGTCACAGAACGGAGGTGTTTGAACTCAGAATGGAGGTGTTTGAAGTCACAGAATGGAGGTGTGTGAAGTCATAGAATGTAGCTGTGTGAAGGCAGATTGGAGGTATGTGAAGTCACAGAATGGAGGTGTGTGAACTCAGAATTGAGGTGTGTGAAGTCACAGAATGGAGGTGTGTGAAGTCATAGAATGAAAATGTGTGAAGTCAGAGCCGAGGTGTGTGAACTCAGATTGGCGGTGTGGGAAGTCACAATGGAGGTGCGTGAAGTTATAGAATGGAGGTGTGTGAAGTCACAGAATGGAGGGGTGTGAATTCAAAGACTGGAGGTGTGTGAAGTCATAGAATGGAGGTGTGTGAACTCATAGAATGGAGGTGTGTGAAGTCACAGAATGAAGGTGCGTTAAGCCACAGAATGGAGGTTTGTGAACTCAGAATGGAGGTGTGTGAAGTCACAGAATGGAGGTGTGGGAAGTCATAGAATGGAGTTGTATGAAGTCACAGAATGGAGGTGTGTGAATTAATAGAATGGAGGTTTGAGAAATCACAGAATGGAGGTGTGTGAAGTCACAGAATGGAGGTGTGTGAAGTCACAGAACGGAGGTGTGTGAAGTCACTGAATGGAGGTGTGTGAACTCACAATGGAGGTGTGTGAAGTCAAAGAATGGAGGTGTGTGAAATGAGAATTGAGGTGTGTGAAGTCACGGAATTGAGGTGTGTGAACTCAGAATGGAGGTGTGTGAAGTCACAGAATGGAGGTTTGTGAAGTCACAGAATGGAGGTGTGTGAAGTCATATAATGGAGCTGTGTGAAGTCAGATTGGAGGTGTGTGAAGTCACAGAATGGAGGTGTGTGAACTCAGAATGGAGGTGTGTGAAGTCACAGAATGGAGGTGTGTGAAGTCATAGAACGGATGTGTGTGAAGTCATAATGGAGGTGTGTGAAGTCACAGAATTGAGGTGTGTGAAGTCACAGAATGGAGGTGTGTGAAGTCATAGAATGGAGGTGTGTGAAGTCACAGAATTGAGGTGTGTGAAGTCATAGAATGGATGTTTGTTAAGTAAGAATGAAGGTGTGTTAAGTCATAGAATGAAGGTGTGCGAAGGCACAGAATGAAGGTGTGTGAAGTCATGGAATGGAGCTATGTGAAGTTAGAATGGAGGTGTGTGAAGTCACAGAATGGAGGTGTGTGACCTCAGAATGGAGGTGTGTGAAGTCACAGAATGGAGGTGTGTTAAGTCACAGAACGGAGGTGTTTGAACGCAGAATGGAGGTGTGTGAAGTCACAGAATGGAGGTGTGTGAAGTCATAGAATGGAGGTGTGTGAAATCATAGAATGGTGGTGTGTGAAGTCATAGAATGGAGCTGTGTGAAGTCAGAATGGAGGTGTGCGAAGTCACAGAATGGAGGTGTGTGAAGTCATAGAATGGAGGTGTGTGAAGTCATAGAATGGATGTGTGTGAAGTCATAATGGAGGTGTGTGAAGTCACAGAATGGAGGTGTGTGAAGTCATAGAATGGAGCTGTGTGAAGTCAGATTGGAGGTGTGTGAAGTCACAGATTGGAGGTGTGTTAAGTCACAGAACTGAGGTGTTTGAACTCAGAATGGAGGTGTGTGAAGTCACAGAATGGAGGTGTGTGAAGTCATGGAATGGAGTTGTGTGAAGTCAGATTGGAGGTGTGTGAAGTCACAGAATGGAGGTGTATGAACTCAGAATGGAGGTGTGTGAAGTCACAGAATTGAGGTGTGTGAAGTCATAGAATGGAGGTGTGTGAAGTCATAGAATGGAGGTGTGTGATGACATAATGGAGGTGTGTGAAGTCACAGAATTGAGGTGTGTGAAGTCACAGAATGGAGGTGTGTGAAGTCACAGAATGGAGGTGTGTGAAGTCACAGAATGGAGGTGTGTGAACTCACAATGGAGGTGTGTGAAGTCAAAGAATGGAGGTGTGTGAAGTGAGAATTGAGGTGTTCGAAGTCACGGAATTGAGGTGTGTGAACTCAGAATGGAGGTGTGTGAAGTCACAGAATGGAGGTTTGTGAAGTCACAGAATGGAGGTGTGTGAAGTCATAGAATGGAGCTGTGTGAAGTCAGATTGGAGGTGTGTGAAGTCACAGAATGGAGGTGTGTGACTCAGAATGGAGGTGTGTGAAGTCACAGAATGGAGGTGTGTGAAGTCATAGAACGGATGTGTGTGAAGTCATAATGGAGGTGTCTGAAGTCACAGAATTGAGGTGTGTGAAGTCACAGAATGGAGGTGTGTGAAGTCATAGAATGGAGGTGTGTGAAGTCATAGAATGGATGTTTGTTAAGTAAGAATGAAGGTGTGTTAAGTCATAGAATGGAGGTGTGCGAAGGCACAGAACGGAGGTATGTGAAGTCATAGAATGGAGCTATGTGAAGTTAGAATGGAGGTGTGTGAAGTCATAGAATGGAGCTGTGTGATGTCAGATTGGAGGTGTGTGAAGTCACAGAGTGGAGGTGTGTGAACTCAGAATGGAGGTGTGTAAAGTCACAGAAGGGAGGTGTGTGAAGTCATAGAATGGAGCTGTGTGAAGTCAGATTGGAGGTGTGTGAAATCACAGAATGGAGGTGTGTGACTCAGAATGGAGGTGTGTGACTCAGAATGGAGGTGTGTGAAGTCATAGAACGGATGTGTGTGAAGTCATAATGGAGGTGTCTGAAGTCACAGAATTGAGGTGTGTGAAGTCACAGAATGGAGGTGTGTGAAGTCATAGAATGGAGGTGTGTGAAGTCATAGAATGGAGGTGTGTGAAGTCATAGAATGGATGTTTGTTAAGTAAGAATGAAGGTGTGTTAAGTCATAGAATGGAGGTGTGCGAAGGCAAAGAACGGAGGTGTGTGAAGTCATACAATGGAGCTATGTGAAGTTAGAATGGAGGTGTGTGAAGTCATAGAATGGAGCTGTGTGAAGTCAGATTGGAGGTGTGTGAAGTCACAGTGTGGAGGTGTGTGAACTCAGAATGGAGGTGTGTGAAGTCACAGAATGGAGGTGTGTGAAGTCATAGAATGGATGTGTGTGAAGTCATAATGGAGGTGTGTGAAGTCACAGAATTGAGGTGTGTGAAGTCACAGAATGGAGGTGTGTGAAGTCATAGAATGGAGTTGTGTGAAGTCGTAGAATGGAGGTGTGTGAAGTCATAGAATAAATGTTTGTTAAGTAAGAATGAAGGTGTGTTAAGTCATAGAATGGAGGTGTGCGAAGGCACAGAACGGAGGTGTGTGAAGTCACAGAATGGAGCTATGTGAAGTTAGAATGGAGGTGTGTGAAGTCACAGAAAGGTGGTGTGTGAACTCAGAATGGAGGTGTGTGAAGTCACAGAATGGAGGTGTGTTAAGTCACAGAATGGAGGTGTTTGAACTCAGAATGGAGGTGTGTGAAGACACAGAATGGAGGTGTGTGAAGTCATAGAATGGAGGTATGTGAAATCATAGAATGGAGGTGTGTGAAGTCATAGAATGGAGCTGTGTGAAGTCAGAATGGAGGTGTGCGAAGTCACAGAATGGATGTGTGTGAAGTCATAGAATGGAGGTGTGTGTAGTCATAGAATGGATGTGTGTGAAGTCATAATCGAGGTGTGTGAAGTCACAGAATGGAGGTGTGTGTAGTCATAGAATGGAGGTGTGTGAAGTCATAGAATGGATGTGTGTGAAGTCATAATGGAGGTGTGTGAAGTCATAGAATGGATGTGTGTGAAGTCATAATGGAGGTGTGCGAAGTCACAGAATGAAGGTGTGTGAAGTCATAGAATGGAGTTGTGTGAAATCACAGAATGGAGGTGTGTGAATTAATAGAATGGAGGTTTGAGAAATCATAGAATGGAGCTGTGTGAAGTCACAGAATGGAGGTGTGTGAAGTCACAGAATTGAGGTGTGTGAAGTCACAGAATGGAGGTGTGTGAAGTCATAGAATGAAAGTGTGTGAAGTCAGAGCCGAGGTGTGTGAACTCAGATTGGAGGTGTGGGAAGTCACAATGGAGGTGTGTGAAGTTATAGAATGGAGGTTTGTGAAGTCACAGAATGGAGGGGTGTGAATTCAAAGACTGGAGGTGTGTGAAGTCATAGAATGGAGGTGTGTGAACTCATAGAATGGAGGTGTGTGAAGTCACAGAATGAAGGTGCGTTAAGCCAAAGAATGGAGGTTTGTGAACTCAGAATGGAGGTGTGTGACGTCACAGAATGGAGGTGTGGGAAGTCATAGAATGGAGTTGTGTGAAGTCACAGAATGGAGGTGTGTGAATTAATAGAATGGAGGTTTGAGAAATCATAGAATGGAGGTGTGTGGAGTCACAGAATGGAGGTGTGTGAAGTCACAGAACGGAGGTGTGTGAAGTCACTGAATGGAGGTGTGTGAACTCACAATGGAGGTGTGTGAAGTCAAAGAATGGAGGTGTGTGAAGTGACAATTGAGGTGTGTGAAGTCACGGAATTGAGGTGTGTGAACTCAGAATGGAGGTGTGTGAAGTCACAGAATGGAGGTTTGTGAAGTCACAGAATGGAGGTGTGTGAAGTCATATAATGGAGCTGTGTGAAGTCAGATTGGAGGTGTGTGAAGTCACAGAATGGAGGTGTGTGAACTCAGAATGGAGGTGTGTGAAGTCATAGAATGGAGGTGTGTGAAGTCATAGAACGGATGTGTGTGAAGTCATAATGGAGGTGTGTGAAGTCACAGAATTGAGGTGTGTGAAGTCACAGAATGGAGGTGTGTGAAGTCATAGAATGGAGGTGTGTGAAGTCACAGAATGGAGGTGTGTGAAGTCATAGAATGGATGTTTGTTAAGTAGGAATGAAGGTGTGTTAAGTCATGGAATGGAGGTGTGCGAAGGCACAGAATGAAGGTGTGTGAAGTCATGGAATGGAGCTATGTGAAGTTAGAATGGAGGTGTGTGAAGTCACAGAATGGAGGTGTGTGACCTCAGAATGGAGGTGTGTGAAGTGACAGAATGGAGGTGTGTTAAGTCACAGAACGGAGGTGTTTGAACGCAGAATGGAGGTGTGTGAAGTCATAGAATGGAGGTGTGTGAAATCATAGAATGGTGGTGTGTGAAGTCATAGAATGGAGCTGTGTGAAGTCAGAATGGAGGTGTGCGAAATCACAGAATGGAGGTGTGTGAAGTCATAGAATGGAGGTGTGTGAAGTCATAGAATTGATGTGTGTGAAGTCATAATGGAGGTGTGTGAAGTCAGATTGGAGGTGTGTGAAGTCACAGAATGGAGGTGTGTTAAGTCACAGAACTGAGGTGTTTGAACTCAGAATGGAGGTGTGTGAAGTCACAGAATGGAGGTGTGTGAAGTCATAGAATGGAGTTGTGTGAAGTCAGATTGGAGGTGTGTGAAGTCACAGAATGGAGGTGTGTGAACTCAGAATGGAGGTGTGTGAAGTCACAGAATTGAGGTGTGTGAAGTCATAGAATGGAGGTGTGTGAAGTCATAGAATGGATGTGTGTGAAGTCATAATGGAGGTGTGTGAAGTCACAGAATTGAGGTGTGTGAAGTCACAGAATGGAGGTGTGTGAAGTCACAGAATGGAGTTGTGTGAAGTCACACAATGGAGGTGTGTGAACTCACAATGGAGGTGTGTGAAGTCAAAGAATGGAGGTCTGTGAAGTGAGAATTGAGGTGTGTGAAGTCACGGAATTGAGGTGTGTGAACTCAGAATGGAGGTGTGTGAAGTCACAGAATGGAGGTTTGTGAAGTCACAGAATGGATGTGTGTGAAGTCATAGAATGGAGCTGTGTGAAGTCAGATTGGAGGTGTGTGAAGTCACAGAATGGAGGTGTGTGAACTCAGAATGGAGGTGTGTGAAGTCACAGAATGGAGGTGTGTGAAGTCATAGAACGGATGTGTGTGAAGTCATAATGGAGGTGTCTGAAGTCACAGAATTGAGGTGTGTGAAGTCACAGAATGGAGGTGTGTGAAGTCATAGAATGGAGGTGAGCGAAGTCATGGAATGGAGGTGTGTGAAGTCATAGAATGGATGTTTGTTAAGTAAGAATGAAGGTGTGTTAAGTCATAGAATGGAGGTGTGCGAAGGCACAGAATGGAGGTGTGTGAAGACATAGAATGGAGCTATGTGAAGTTAGATTGGAGGTGTGTGAAGTCACAGAATGGAGGTGTGTGAACTCAGAATGGAGGTGTGTGAAGTCACAGAATGGACGTCTGTTAAGTCACAGAACGGAGGTGTTTGAACTCAGAATGCAGGTGTGTGAAGTCACAGAATGGAGGTGTGTGAAGACATAGAATGGAGGTGTGTGAAATCATAGAATGGTGGTGTGTGAAGTCATTGAATGGAGCTGTGTGAAGTCAGAATGGAGGTGTGCGAAGTGACAGAATGGAGGTGTGTGAAGTCATAGAATGGAGGTGTGTGAAGTCATAGAATGGATGTGTGTGAAGTCATAATGGAGGTGTGTGAAGTCACAGAATGAACGTGTGTGAAGTCATAGAATGGAGCTGTGTGAAGTTAGATTGGAGGTGTGTGAAGTCACAGAATGGAGGTGTGTTAAGTCACAGAACTGAGGTGTTTGAACTCAGAATGGAGGTGTGTGAAGTCACAGAATGGAGATGTGTGAAGTCATAGAATGGAGCTGTGTGAAGACAGATTGGAGGTGTGTGAAGTCACAGAATGGAGGTGTGTGAACTCAGAATGGAGGTGTGTGAAGTCACAGAATTGAGGTGTGTCAAGTCATAGAATGGAGGTGTGTGAAGTCATAGAATGGAAGTGTGTGAAGTCATAGAATGGAGGTGTGTGAAGTCAAAGAATGGATGTTTGTTAAGTAAGAATGAAGGTGTGTTAAGTCATAGAATGGAGGTGTGTAAAGGCACAGAATGGAGGTGTGTGAAGTCATAGAATGGAGCTGTGTGAAGTCAGAATGGAGGTGTGTGAAGTCACAGAATGGAGGTGTGTCAACTCAGAATGGAGTTGTGTGAAGTCACAGAATGGATTTGTGTTAAGTCACAGAATGGAGGTGTGTGAACTCAGAATGTAGGTGTGTGAAGTCACAGAATCTAGGCGTGTGAAGTCATAGAATGGAGGTGTGTGAAGTCATAGAATGGAGGTGTGTGAAGTCATAATGGAGGTGTGTGATGTCACAGAATTGCGGTGTGTGAAGTCACAGAATGGAGGTGTGTGAAGTCATAGAATGGAAGTGTGTAAAGTCAGCACGGAGGTGTGTGAACTCAGATTGGAGGTGTGGGAAGTCACAATGGAGGTGTGTGAAGTTATAGAATGGAGGTGTGTGAAGTCACAGAATGGAGGGGTGTGAATTCAAAGACTGGATGTGTGTGAAGTCATAGAATGGAGGTGTGTGAACTCATAGAATGGAGGTGTGTGAAGTCACAGAATGATGGTGCGTTAAGTCACAGAATGGAGGTTTGTGAACTCAGAATGGAGGTGTGTGAAGTCACAGAATGGAGGTGTGGGAAGTCATAGAATGGAGTTGTGTGAAGTGACAGAATGGAGGTGTGTGAATTAATAGAATGGATGTGTGAGAAATCATAGAATGGAGGTGTGTGAAGTCACAGAATGGAGGTGTGTGAAGTCACAGAAAGGAGGTGTGTGAAGTCACAGAATGGAGGTGTGTGAACTCACAATGGAGGTGTGTGAAGTCAAAGAATGGAGGTGTGTGAAGTCATAGAATGGAATTTTGTGAAGTCATAGAATGGAGGTGTGTGAAGTGAGAATTGACGTGTGTGAAGTCACGGAATTGAGGTGTGTGAACTCAGAATGGAGGTGTGTGAAGTCACAGAAAGGAGGTTTGTGAAGTCGTAGAATGGATGTCTCTGAAGTAGAATGAAGGTGTGTGAAGTCATGGAATGGAGGATTGTGAAGTCAAAATGGAGGTGTGTGAACTCACAAAATGGAGATGTGTGAAGTCACAGAATGCAGGTGTGTTAAGTCAAAGAATGGAAGTGTGTGAAGTCAAAATGGAGGTGTGTGAAGTCACAGAATGGAAGTGTGTAAAATCATAGAATGGAGGTGTGTGAAGTCAAAGAATTGAGGTTTGTGAAGTCAGAATGGAGGTGTGTGAAGTCAAGATGGAGGTGGGTGAAGTTACAGAATGGAGGTGTGAGAACTCAGAATGGAGGTGTGTGGTCACAGAACAGAGGTTTGTGAAGTTATAGAATGGAGGTGCGTGAAGTCATAGAATGGATGTTTCTGAAGTGAGAATGTAGGTGTATGAAGTCAAAGAATGGAGGTGTGTGAAGTCAAAATGGAGGTGTGTGAACTCAGAGAATGGAGGTGTGTGAACTCATAGAATGGAGGTGTGTGAAATCATGGAATGGAGGTGTGTGAAGTCAAAGAATGGAGGTGTGTGAAGTCAAACAATAAAGGTGTGTGAAGTCACAGAATGCAGGTGTGTGAACTCATAGAATGGAGGTGCATGAAATCAAAGAATGGAGGTGTGTGAATTCATCGAATGGAGGTGTGTGAAGTCATAGAATGGAGGTGTGTGAAATCATAGAATGGAGTTGTGTGAAGTCACAGAATTGAGGTGTGTGAAGTCATAGAATGGAGGTGTATGAAGTCACAGAATGGAGGCGTGTGGAGTCATAGAATGGAGGTTTGTGAAGTCATAGAATTTAGGTGTGTGAAGTCATAGAATAGAGGTGTGTGAAGTCACAGAATGGAGGTGTGTGAAATCACAAAATGGAGGCGTGTGAACTCAGAATGGAGGTGTGTGAAGTCACAGAATGGAGGTGTGTGAAGTCATAGAATGGAGGTGTGTGAAGTCACACAATGGGGGTGTGTGAAGTCATAGAATGGAGGTGTGTGAAGTCACAAAATGGAGGTGTTTGACGTCAGAGAATGGAGGTGTGTGAAATCAGAATGAAGGTGTGTGAAGTCACAGAATGGAGGTGTTTGAAGTCAGAATTGATGTGTGCGAAGTCATAGTATGGACCTGTGTGAAGTCAGAATGGAGCTGTGTGAAGTCATAGAATGGAGGTGAGTGAAGTCAGAATGGCGGTGTGTGAACATAGAATGATGGTGTGTGAAGTCACAATGGAGGTGTGTGAAGTCATAGAATGGAGGTTTTTGAAGTCACAGAATGGAAGTGTGTGAAGTCATAGAATGGAGGTGTGTGATGTCAGATTGGAGGTGTGTGAAGTCATAGAATTGAGGTGTGTCAACTCAGAAAGGAGGTGTGTGAAGTCATAGAATGGAGGTGTGTGAAGTCATAGAATGGAGGTGTGTGAAATCATAGAATGGAGTTGTGTGAAGTCACAGAATTGAGGTGTGTGAAGTCAGAATGGAGGTGTGTGAAGTCAGAATGGAGGTGTGTGAAGTCACAGAATGGAGGTGTGTTAAGTCACAGAACGGAGGTGTTTGAACGCAGAATGGAGGTGTGTGAAGTCACAGAATGGAGGTGTGTGAAGTCATGGAATGGAGGTGTGTGAAATCATAGAATGGTGGTGTGTGAAGTCATAGAATGGAGCTTTGTGAAGTCAGAATGGAGGTGTGCGAAGTCACAGAATGGAGGTGTGTGAAGTCATAGAATGGAGGTGTGTGATGTCAGATTGGAGGTGTGTGAAGTCATAGAATTGAGGTGTGTCAACTCAGAAAGGAGGTGTGTGAAGTCATAGAATGGAGGTGTGTGAAGTCATAGAATGGAGGTGTGTGAAATCATAGAATGGAGTTGTGTGAAGTCACAGAATTGAGGTGTGTGAAGTCAGAATGGAGGTGTGTGAAGTCAGAATGGAGGTGTGTGAAGTCACAGAATGGAGGTGTGTTAAGTCACAGAACGGAGGTGTTTGAACGCAGAATGGAGGTGTGTGAAGTCACAGAATGGAGGTGTGTGAAGTCATGGAATGGAGGTGTGTGAAATCATAGAATGGTGGTGTGTGAAGTCATAGAATGGAGCTTTGTGAAGTCAGAATGGAGGTGTGCGAAGTCACAGAATGGAGGTGTGTGAAGTCATAGAATGGAGGTGTGTGAAGTCATAGAATGGATGTGTGTGAAGTCATAATGGAGGTGTGTGAAGTCACAGAATGGAGGTGTGTGAAGTCATAGAATGTAGCTGTGTGAAGTCAGATTGGAGGTGTGTGAAGTCACAGAATGGAGGTGTGTTAAGTCTCAGAACTGAGGTGTTTGAACTCAGAATTGAGGTGTGTGAAGTCACAGAATGGAGGTGTGTGAAGTCATAGAATGGAGTTGTGTGAAGTCAGATTGGAGGTGTGTGAAGTCACAGAATGGAGGTGTGTGAACTCAGAATGGAGGTGTGTGAAGTCACAGAATTGAGGTGTGTGAAGTCATAGAATGGAGGTTTGTGAAGTCATAGAATGGATGTGTGTGAAGTCATAATGGAGGTGTGTGAAGTCACAGAATTGAGGTGTGTGAAGTCACAGAATGGAGGTGTGTGAAGTCACAGAATGGAGGTGTGTGAACTCACAATGGAGGTGTGTGAAGTCAAAGAATTGAGGTGTGTGAAGTGAGAATTGAGGTGTGTGAAGTCACGGAATTGAGGTGTGTGAAGTCATAGAATGAAAGTGTGTGAAGTCAGAGCCGAGGTGTGTGAACTCAGATTGGAGGTGTGGGAAGTCACAATGGAGGTGTGTGAAGTTATAGAATGGAGGTGTGTGAAGTCACAGAATGGAGGGGTGTGAATTCAAAGACTGGAGGTGTGTGAAGTCATAGATTGGAGGTGTGTGAACTCATAGAATGGAGGTGTGTGAAGTCACAGAATGAAGGTGCGTTAAGCCACAGAATGGAGGTTTGTGAACTCAGAATGGAGGTGTGTGAAGTCACAGAATGGAGGTGTGGGAAGTCATAGAATGGAGTTGTGTGAAGTCACAGAATGGAGGTGTGTGAATTAATAGAATGGAGGTTTGAGAAATCATAGAATGGAGGTGAGTGAAGTCACAGAATGGAGGTGTGTGAACTCACAATGGAGGTGTGTGAAGTCAAAGAATGGAGGTGTGTGAAGTCATATAATGGAGCTGTGTGAAGTCAGATTGGAGGTGTGTGAAGTCACAGAATGGAGGTGTGTGAACTCAGAATGGAGGTGTGTGAAGTCACAGAATGGAGGTGTGTGAAGTCATAGAACGGATGTGTGTGAAGTCATAATGGAGGTGTGTGAAGTCACAGAATTGAGGTGTGTGAAGTCACAGAATGGAGGTGTGTGAAGTCATAGAATGGAGGTGTGTGAAGTCACAGAATGGAGGTGTGTGAAGTCATAGAATGGATGTTTGTTAAGTAAGAATGAAGGTGTGTTAAGTCATAGAATGGAGGTGTGCGAAGGCACAGAATGAAGGTGTGTGAAGTCATGGAATGGAGCTATGTGAAGTTAGAATGGAGGTGTGTGAAGTAACAGAATGAAGGTGTGTGACCTCTGAATGGAGGTGTGTGAAGTCACAGAATGGAGGTGTGTTAAGTCACAGAACGGAGGTGTTTGAACGCAGAATGGAGGTGTGTGAAGTCACAGAATGGAGGTGTGTGAAATCATAGAATGGTGGTGTGTGAAGTCATAGAATGGAGCTGTGTGAAATCAGAATGGAGGTGTGCGAAGTCACAGAATGGAAGTGTGTGAAGTCATAGAATGGAGGTGTGTGAAGTCATAGAATGGATGTGTGTGAAGTCATAATGGAGGTGTTTGAAGTCACAGAATGGAGGTGTGTGATGTCATAGAATGGAGCTGTGTGAAGTCAGAATGGAGGTGTGTGAAGTCACAGAATGGAGGTGTGTTAAGTCACAGAACTGAGGTGTTTGAACTCAGAATGGAGGTGTGTGAAGTCACAGAATGGAGGTGTGTGAAGTCATAGAATGGAGTTGTGTGAAGTCAGATTGGAGGTGTGTGAAGTCACAGAATGGAGGTGTGTGAACTCAGAATGGAGGTGTGAGAAGTCACAGAATTGAGGTGTGTGAAGTCATAGAATGGAGGTGTGTGAAGTCATAGAATGGATGTGTGTGAAGTCATAATGGAGGTGTGTGAAGTCACAGAATTGAGGTGTGTGAAGTCACAGAATGGAGGTGTGTGAAGTCACAGAATGGAGGTGTGTGAAGTCACAGAATGGAGGTGTGAGAACTCACAATGAAGGTGTGTGAAGTCAAAGAATGGAGGTGTGTGAAGCGAGAATTGAGGTGTGTGAAGTCACTGAATTGAGGTGTGTGAACTCAGAATGGAGGTGTGTGAAGTCACAGAATGGAGGTTCGTGAAGTCACAGAATGGAGGTGTGTGAAGTCATAGAATGGAGCTGTGTGAAGTCAGATTGGAGGTGTGTGAAGTCACAGAATGGAGGTGTGTGAACTCAGAATGGAGGTGTGTGAAGTCACAGAATGGGGGTGTGTGAAGACATAGAACGGAGGTGTGTGAAGTCATAATGGAGGTGTCTGAAGTCACAGAATTGAGGTGTGTGAAGTCACAGAATG